>JABUQX010025384.1:47500-52500 GCA_015478945.1 Trachelipus rathkii | reverse complement strand
TCGTACACAACTCACTACCTCACATACCACAACTGCATTAAATGACACCACCACCACCACCAAAATACAATCTATTACAACAATTATAAAAACCCACACAACTTAATAAAGCTATACATCCCCCACCACACATCACCACATTGCTCTAGAAACTACGCGCGAAATCTCACCTACATCAGAAACCTCGCAAATCTCATAATGGGAGGCGACTTCAACGCTCACTATCCAACTTGGTACAACGCCAAAGAAGCAGACCGTATAGGAACTCGTATCATATCAAACCTAGAAAATCTAAACATTCTAAACACCATAAACTGCCACACCAAACTTTCACATCACCAGATCTAACACTATGCTCACCTAATTTACACACCAAACTTCACTGGTCAACACTAACCGATCTAAACTCCGACCACCTCCCCATTATCATAAAATATCAAAACGTCAATAAAACCAAACACTTACCCAAGAAAACATACACAAATTACAAAAAAGCCGACTGGGCAAAATTCACCAATCACATAGAAAACAACACACACTCTCTAAATATCACAAACGCCTCAACACTCAATAAAGCAATACAAAACCTTATATTACTAATCCAAAAAGCTGCAAATCAAAACATTCCCCGAGGATACATCAAAAAATATAACAACCCTAACAACGGAAATAGAAAAATTAATCAAACAACGCAATTCACTCAGAAAATCAGTGCCAACATCACTACAAACTCAAACACAGATCAACAACCTAAACACCCAAATCGCAAATCTAACGAAAACGCACTCTTTGAATAACTTCCAAACCTCCATCACAAAAAACATACAACACACGAACAACAGAATGTGGAAAACAATAGAAATATTGAAAAAGGAAAATAAAGACCAAACGCATACTCATCAATCTATTAAAAACCCAAACACAAAACCTTTAATCCACTAAAAAACTCGCAAACATCCTCGCAAACCAAAGCCATAAACACACACACCCACAAAACAGAAAAATTATTTATCAGCGCCCTCAAAAAAATGAAAAGCAACCACAACCCAACAATAGAAATAACCACAACTGACTTAGAAAACACTATATAGTCCCTTAAAAACTCACCAGCAACAGGCCCAGATAATATCTCAAACAAACATCTCAAACACTTAGGAAACACCGCATTAACCCAACTAGCACACAAATACAATTGTTTCATTAGCCTAAATTTCATCCCCTCTATCTGGAAAAAAGCAATAATTATACCCAAGCTGAAACAGGGAAAAAGACCCCTCTAACCCCCCATCCTATCGTCCCATCTCACAATTATCAACACCATGTATGCTTCTAGAAAAAATCATACTGAACAAATGAACACCACACATACCTAAACACAAATTCCAACACCAACAAATTTCAACAAAACCACTCAACCACAACTGCACTCATAAACATCATTCGACCTATAATCAATGGTCTAAACTTAAAACCAACACACAAAACAATACTCAAAGCAAAGCAATTGACATTAACAAAGCCTTTGACACAGTAGCCAACACAACCTAATCCACAAAATAATAAAATCAAGTATCACTGCAAACCTAAAGAAATGGATTTCTAACTTTATATCAGGAAGAACAGCTCAAGTACAAACTAACAACAAAAAATCCCGTACAGTAAACATCAAAAATTGAGTACCTCAAGGAGCAATCCTATCGCCCACATTATTCAACCTATTCACAGCTGATCTCCCACAACCACAAACAGACCACACAAACATAACTACCTACGCTGATGACATCACCATTGCCACTACACACCAGAACCTAAACACTGCAAAAATCTGACGCAACAATACATCAACCAAATCCAAACATGGCTAACTGACAACAGAATGTCCGCCTCACCAAATAAATCAACAACCACACTAATTACCACTGACGGCCAACTCAGCACCACACACACACCCCTAATCTACATAAACAACATAGCCATACCCTCCAATAAAACTCCCAAAATCCTCGGAGTAACACTTGATACACATCTCACCCTCACAAAAACATAGATAACTCTACTTTATAAGCAAACAGGAAACTGAACATACAAACAACAAACATATCCACCACCACCATAAACGAACAATCTATTCGTTCGACACTAAACTATGCCTCTCCAACCTGTCACCCACTACTGACCAAAAACAACACAAAAAAAACTACAAACACAAAACAAAGCACTTAGAATTATAACAGGATGTACATCAACAACACCAAAACAACATTTACGCGAGGAAACTAGAATACTACCTATAGACATAACCTAGAAATGATACGCACACAATTCTTCGTAAAAGCTCAAACACCCCAGCATCCATGCCATACTGCCCTCTCCACCACAGACTTAAACAACCTCCTTCTTCACCAGCACTACTTTGCAGACAATTTCTGAACAACATCCCACCACCACAAAACAATACATATTACACTAACCAAACACACACACTACTAACTGGAAACTATTTAAGAAACATACCACCAAACCGTAAACTAAACGAACATCCACCAGAAATAGCACCTGAATTCGACTCTCTTCCAAGAACTATTCAATCATCCTTGGCCAAATCATGATGCTGAAACCACCCAAACTTGCAATATTATAAACACAGATTAAAACTCAATCAAACCACTACAAATATCTGCTCAAACTGTAACCGGGGTCCCGGAAACTACATACCATTTTCTTCTTACCTGTCACTCAAACTCTCTACCCAGAGCAATCTGGAACATCTCAGCCCTGGATGATCTGTGGAGGAGACCGGTCGAGGCGGCGGGGTATCTGGAAACAGTGGGGCCGCTCTGAAGACAGGGTGGTCAGGGGGTGAGAAAGTAAGTAAAGTAAGGAAGTAATATATATATATATATATATATATATCATATATATATATAAAAATTTATTTATATATATAAGAGTTATATATATAGTATATATATATAGTAAGAAGAGAAAGATATATATATATATATATGTAGATATATGTTAGATATATAGTATATATATATATATATATATAGTGATCTTTCTGATCAAGTGACAGTTCACTTTATGGGTATAAAAGTAAGTAAGGCTGGGTCATTTAGACGTCATATCTTCCACCACTGCTCAGTGCATGACGCACCTGTATCCCCTTGCAGGTAAGTTATGATGATATATATATATGTTATTATTAGTTAGTTATATTGTTATATATATATATATATATATATATATTATTATATACAGTTGTATAGTTGGTTGGTTATTATATATATATATATATATACATATTACATATATATTAATGATATAAATATATTATATATATATTAAGTATATATATATATATATATATATATAGTATATATGTATATTTATTATACATATATATATGTATATATATGGTTATTGGTTGCTATATATATTATATAGCTATGAGTGTTGGGTATATATATATGTTGGTTACATATATATATATATATGTTATATATAGAGTATATATATATATGTTATTATAGCAGTATAGTGTATATAGCAGTTATATATATATATATATATATATGGTGTTATATATATATGAGCAGCAGCAGAGAAGAGCATATATATAGCAGTGTATGTTATATATGTATATATATATTATATATTTATATATATATATATATATATATGTCTATAAATATCTGTATAAAAAATATCTATATAGTAGATGAGATATATATATATATATATATATATATATATATATATATATACCTTCCCTATGTTTAGTAAGGTGTGCGAAGCATGCTCTAGAAACAGAAAAGTAGTAGAAGAATATGATAAGTCGAAAAGAAAGCCCAGCCTTTACACCCCTATACCTATCTAGACATTCTTAGGAGCGTATAGGTGTGAGAAGAATTGATAAAATGAGTGAAACGAACTATTAGAGCAGTTGTTCCCAACCTTGAGGTTATTACCCACAAAGCGGGTTAGAGAAGAAGTGTGCTGCCTCACAAAAGTGCTTTATGGCAGGCAGGTGGTGTGTATATAGCAGGCAGTGGTGGTGCAGGTGTATATATATATATATATGCAGTAGCAGCATATATATATATATATATATATATATATATATGTTTATATTAGAAAAAGTTTCACAAGCAAGAATGAGAGATTCTTCTACTTGTAACACAATTCGAGATTGCCGACAAGATTGAAGCTGGAAAATTTTATAACAGCGGTTTGTTTTACGTTTTTTTTACTTCGCAACTAAAATTTCCAAAAATATCTTCATTAATTGTGTAGCTATCGTAGTTTTTGAGCTATAAAGTCCCTTAATCTGAGGCTGGCTGCAAAACGAAAAAGCGTAGACGAAAAAAATTGCGCATGCAAACAGTGGACTTTTGACAAATATTATAGATCTGTAAAAGTGGGAACTTACGTCCGATTTTTTACGTATTCTATCATGCATACCAAGCACACAATTGCTGCTATATTTAGTGCTTCAATGAGTGAATCCCAAGCTGTATCTCTCGCCATGCAAACGCCGTAGAGAAAGTGAGTACTTTGAAAGCGATATAATTAAAAAAGTGGCGCAAAAAACTTAAGGACAGTTGAGTCAATTCCAAACAACCCAAAATATGTCCAGAGGTTAGCGAAACCGGCGAGATAAACAACACATTCACTAATTGGTCAGTGGGCGGCGAGAGAACGACTGCTTGTGCTTGACGCTTTGGACTCAAACGGAATTAGAATAACGATCGATTTGTAGAGCCGATAGGACACTATCCAGCGGCGCTGCGTTGCAGGCTTGTATTCGTATTTTAGGCCACAAATATTACCTAGCCTCTTTCTAATTCACTAACCAGTCATTACCCTCGCGAGTACTCGTGGGCTACCGCCCACACTATTTTGTTTTTAAAAATCAGTTCTTTTCTGCCTGGTCATCTTTTTCTGTTCCAGGTATTCTAGGGACATGTTGAAATATATGTACACAAAATTCTTTATAA
>JABUQX010025384.1:37500-42500 GCA_015478945.1 Trachelipus rathkii | reverse complement strand
ATAATAATAATAATAATAATAATAATAATAATAATAATAATAATAATAATAATAATTTACACTAAAAATTTGCAATATTTTTTAAATTTAAAAACACATAATAATATAATAATAATAATAATAATAATAATAATAATAATAATAATAATAATAATATGCCAATAGGTTTTGAATTTACAAAAGCTTTAAATATGCAATTTTTAAAAAAAAAAATTAATAATAATAATAATTATAAATATAAAGTATAAACTTTCACTTTTTGCACTTAGTAAGCACACGGTCCAGGTCTTGGAATAATAATAATAATAATAATAATAATAATAATAATAATAATAATAATAATATTTCTACACCTTAACAAAAAATTTTAAGGGCCAGGTTCTGGTACACTAAAATAATAATAATAATAATAATAATAATAATAATAATAATAATAATAATAATAATAATAATAATAATAATAATAATAATAATAATGCACTTTCACTTTTTGTACTTAGTAGGTACAAGGGCCAGATTATGGTATAATAATAATAATAATAATAATAATAATAATAATAATAATAATAATAATAATAATAATGCACTTTCACTTTTTACACCTAGTAAGCGCATCGCGAAGAACCGGGTTTGTTACCTTGATATTTTTTAAATATTTATTAAGAACATATTGTTCAGATTTTCCATATTTTGAATAACTTTTATAAAGATCCATTTTTTCCGCAAAGCTACACGTTATAAGTTGACCAATTGAACGAACAGCTGGTATTGAAAATTTTGAAGATTTATCTTTATGCTCCGAATCACTAGAAGCTTTTCCACTCCTAAAAGATCTATCTTCACGCTCCGAATCACTAGAGTTTGTTTTACCACTCGCAAAAGATCTATCTGTCAAAACATTTACACTACTAACTGAACGCGGATCAGATTTTTTTAACTGCATTTTGAAAGAGTGTTCATTTTTAACAGACTGCGAGAGATATGAACGATCTTTGGATTTTACAAAAGAAGTTTTTGTATTAGTGTTGGTTTTTATGTTACTTCTAACTAGGTTCTTGCCAGATTTGGAAATTACTGTCTTTTTATCAACATGTGCCCTTGAAAGTCGTTTCGGTGAAGTAGTTCTGATCTTTGTTGATATCAAATTTTCATTACTTCTATCCATATTGGTTGTTGTTTCTTTACTCAGGTTTATTTCAACCTTCTTATGGTCTTTTTTGTTATTGTTATTCATACTGGACTGTTTGTCAGGTTTTTCATATGTCACTAACGTAGACTGATGTTGCTTAACATCCATATATACGTTCATAATGTCTTCTCTTTCAAAATCCAGCTTTCGAAACAGAAAATATTCTTTAATGAAATTAATAATTTCTTTACAATCTTTACCAGCTACTGCTTTTGCTAAACTTTCAATATCAATTTCTTTCATCAAACTTGGCTTCTCTTCATCAGCTACCCCCTCCGCTAATGCTTTCTTTTTTACTTTAACTTCTGTTAAGAATGAACTAAGGTTTGATAATGTTTCTAAATAGATGGCTTTCTGTATCAATGATATTTTACTATCAGATATGAAGCCATTAATTTTATCTTTAATGAGAAGTAAGAGTGTTTCTGCATCATTGTCAATATAATTTATTAAATTTTTACCTTGTTTGTTCAGTTCTGACATTGTATTAAACATTTCAGAAATGGAATCTGCGAAGGACCCAAATTTGTCTTTCATTTGTTTCAATACAGAAAACATATTCATATGAGGTGAATAATTAGATAATTCCGTTTTTAATTCACCATCCATGTCACCATTTGAATCATCATTGTTGTTGCCTCTGATTTTAACAGTATTGTCTGAAGACTCTTCTAAATTTTCTAAATTATTTATCGTATATTTCATATCCCCTTCATTACTGTTAGAAAATGACATTCTGCTATCCCTTTCTGTTAAATCATAATTCGAATTTTCAAGCACTATAACCCTTTCATTTGAACCATATTTACCTCCATTAGTCAAAAGTTCAACTTTTATTGATGAAGGATTGATTTCTGTTGCTGATTCTAAGTCAGCTTGTGACATGTTCGTCACGGGGCTTCCTATGTTCTTTTTTGTCTCCCAAGGAATGTATAAACGGTCTTTTACTGATGGCTTTGAAGAACTAATGAAACTCAATCTGTTTTTAGCTGAAATACTCTGTTTTGGGGCCGGAGTTTTAAAAACTTGTCTCTCCTTATTAGTGTCTTCTTCTAGTAATTTCTCCTTTACATAATTTGATAAAATTTTATCAACATTTTTTATATCTTCGCATTTTTTTTTAGATGAATTTTGTTTCAATGACAAATCTTTGTTATAATTCCCTGCATTGGAAGAAATTTGATCCTTGTGGGATGAATGACTAGAATATGACAATTCAGAAATTCTCCTTGCTTTTTGTGAACTATGCTTTACTCGAAGAGGCTGTTTAACTATAACCTTATTTTCTTCTTTAACTTTTCTAACAGCCTTTGAATCTGAAGAATGCCTCGAAGACTTAGAATTCTTCTCTAATGACCTATCTCCCTTTTTTGTATTGGAATCTCTATAATGATCTTTTGTATTGGAATCTCTATGATGATCTTTAAGATGATACTTTACCTCTCTAGAACTCGGTGAAGAGGATTGTTTTCTGTGAGAACGAACTTTCGGCTGTCTTCTATCAGCTTCTCTGTCTCTTGAGAGAGATGAACCACGATGTTTAGAATCAGACTTGATAGTACTTTTAATCTTCGGATTTTGTAATTTCTTTAAAAGTTTCTTCTCTTTTGCACGCCATGATTCATTGTAACTTTTTTCTAAGACAACATTAAAGTATCTACTCCACTCTCGTTTAACAGCTACATGATGAAGATAAAACCCTTTCTTTTTCATATGAGTATCCCACCTTTTCTTTTCCAATGAATGGAGTGGATGAAATTCGGGATTTAATCTATATTCTGCAAATTCCCTATTATGAAGATCTCGAAGACATTTTAAGGTATCCTTTACAGAACCCGATGACCTGAAAGAAAGTATAACTATAGTTCCACTTAAAAACATTTTACATTTAAATTATTTATCCATATATATATATATATATATATATATGGCAGGTATAGCTGTAATCAAAAGGTATCCGTCTTGTTCATAAAAAATACTCATATCCAGATACAACAAACTTACACTAATCTCCTTCAAAGTAATCCCCTTGGGCTGCTACACACGTCTCCCAACGGTTCTGCCACTGTTAGAAGAAGCGATGGAACGCCTCATTTGGGATGGCGCGCTGCTGGCCCATCGCATTCAGCATAATGTTTTCTCTGGACCGAAATCTTATTCCTTTGAGATGTATTTTCAGCTTGGGGAAAAGCCAGATGTCACAAGGAGCCATGTCGGGAGAGTAGGGAGCCTGACGAAGCACAAGTATGTTGTGTTTGGCCAGGAAACTCTGTATCACATGTGGTGCGTTATCGTGATGAAGCTGCCAATTGCTCGCTGCCCACAAATCCGGTCGTTTGCGTTGCACATCACGAAGGCAACCAGAACCTCTAGGTAATACGCCTTGGTTATGGTTGTGCCGCGTAGCGCGTACTCATTTTGAACCAAGCCACTGGATTCAAAAAAAGATGGTCAGCAAGACTTTGACATTGCTGAGGACCTGCCTTGCTTTTTTTTGGTTTCAGGGATGTTGGATGCTTCCATTGTGATGACTGAAACTTTGTTTCTGAGTCATACCCATAAATCCTGGACTCCCCGCCAGTGATCATTGTGTTGAGGAAGTTGGGATCGTTGTTCACGATCTCCAGCATGTCCTGTGCGATCTCCAAACGGCGTTGCTTCTGCTCATTCGTTAGCAGCTTTGGTACGAACTTCGCTGGGATTCTCCTAAAGTATAAATCATCATTCATAATGGAATGAATGGATCCAATGCTGACGCCCACCTCATCTGCAGGTTTTCTGATCACGATTCGACGATCTTACATCACCAGGGTTCTCACTTGGTCGATGACGATGTCATTTCGGGAGGTTGATGGCCTACCAAAACATGCTTCACTCTCCACTGATGTGGGGCCATCTTTGAAACGGTTGTACCACTCCTTTATCTGTGTGGTGCCCAATGCTTCGTCCCCGAATGCCTCTTGAATCTTGCGGATCGTTTGCACCTGGGAATCGCCAAGCTTTACACAAAATTTGATGCAGTAGCGTTGTTCAACTTTTTCCGTCATTTTGTCAAAAACGAAAATCCGACGCCACTCACACTTTCTCACTCATAGCGGTTTGCCGGCTGCTGGCAGCTTTTGCAGGTGTGAAAACATTCATGCATGCGCATTAAGATCGCCTACATAAGAGCATCAAACCGCGCCTCTCTAGCTTCATTTGTTTACGCCCGAAATATTAAAGTCGGTTACATTTTGAACACCTCTGAGATATATATATATATATATATATATATATATATATATATGTTATATATATACCATTATATATATATTATTGGTTATGTTATATATTGAAGTTTCTTATTGGAGTATATTATTATTAGTGTATATATATATATTTATATTTATATATATAAAGACACGACATATATATATATATATATATATATATATATATATATATATATATATATATATGTTAAAAGATATATATTTTATATATATATATATAAGTATATATATAGTATATATATATATATATATATAGTAATATTATCATTTGAAGTAAATTATATGAAAGAAGATATACTACTAATGTTTACAGATAGGTGGTGGTGAAGTGGTATGTAGTATATAGCATATATATATATATATATATATATATATATATATATATATATATATATATATATATATATATATATATATATATATATATATATATATATATATATATATATTCCCACTAAATGATTGATGCAGATGTTCTCTAAATTTAGGAAATTACCATAAACAATTTTGTAAGAGATATTCTCAAACATTCTCAACCT
>JABUQX010025384.1:30000-32500 GCA_015478945.1 Trachelipus rathkii | reverse complement strand
TAGCCAAAATCTATTAATATAATTGTTACCAGGGTGCGGGACGGGACCCAACTCAAATGGACCCCATCAACCTCTTTCCCTAACCTCGACCTTAATGAAAGAGATTTTGCATGGATTATATACTTTTTGCACTAGTATTTAAATTCAAATATGGGAAGGTTGTGCTTCGAGATACATCAATATTTTCTGACTTTTCTGCTTTTCTGCTGAGAGTCTGTTTCTCTTTTATAGCCCAGCATTGCTATATACTCTCTCACTTGGAACACTAGTTGTAGGACAAGGCAGGTATTTCCTTGCAAGTTACTTAAGCGTGGGTAAACATTTGGCTTAACTTTCCACCATTCCACTCAACTGATAGGATGTCATTTGATTTGTATCTATTCGTTTTTCTTGGTGATAGTTTTCAATCATTTCACTGCATTTTTTTTATATGCGTGTGTTTTTTCATCACTACTGGACTGCTGTAGAATTCTTCCAGTGAATCTGTTATCGATTTACTTGTGAAGATGTTGGTTTTGTATATTTCATTTTTTTTTCCTTTTAAATGGATGGCTATTAATAGACTTTCGGATTGAAGTTTCCCCCTTGTAAGTTTACTCAAGGTGGGTTAAACATTTTGATTAACTTTCCACCAACTGATTGAATCATCATTTGAATTTAATCGTTTTTCTTGGTGATAGTTTTCAATCATTTGGCACTACATCTTTTGTAATGCGTGTGTTTTTTCATCACTATCTGGACTGTAGAAATTCTTCAGTGAATCTGTTATTGATTTACTTGTAGAAGGTGTTGGCTCTGTAGATTTTTTGTTTTTTTTTTTCTTTTTATATGGGTGGAATTAAGACTGTTCGGATTGAAGTTTTCAACTGCAACACAAAGTACCGATTTAACTCTAATATCGTTACAAAAAACTTGCTTTATAATCGGGAATCTAAGTAAGTTGCAATCAGTATCGAAGTCATTAATTCCACAGAACCAAAGCGTTTTTCTAACCTCTAGTTTAATTACATCTTCATTCTTTTTAAACCCCCATCATTTTCATTTGAAGATGGTCAAAAATGCTTCCTTAGCGTTTGAGATTAATGGTATTACATCAGAGACAGAAGCTGTAAATAGGCGCTGATTTTTTGGTAGTTTCTTCAAAATGCATATATAGCTTAATGCAGTGTGATATTATGTCATTTTCCAAATTAATAAGATTGTTAATTTGGATACAACTGGCTGTACGAAGCAAGAAAGTTCTTTGAGAATATTTCTTTTCCACCGATAATGACGTGTACTATTCCACGAGTTTGGGAAATGATCTCTTGATAACATTAAGATATGGATTATCAAGCCGTTTTTGAATTGCCTCAAGCTCATTACTATTCAGTATTCTTTCAGATTCATCTTTAAGTAATTTTATTATAAAATTCTTTATCAAATCTCGACAATAAACATCCGCGCAACATCCGCAGGGCAAAGCGCGGATACGGATCTTTAATAATGTGCGGATGCTCCGCGGATGCGGATGCGGATGTTACCTGCACACTAATATATATATATATATATATATATATATATATATATAATATATATATATATATATATATATATATATATATATATATATATAATAATATATAATATATATATATATATATATATATATATATATATATAATTAGGGTTGGCAGTAGGTTTTCTGTAGATGGAGAATTGTATGTGATTATGAGGGGACCAGGTCAAGAGAGCATCTAAAAAAGGAAGGGAGTTGTTGTTGGCAAGTTCAAAGGTAAATTTAATGTTAGGGTGGATGTTGTTGATATGATTGAGAATATCGTTTGGATTGGTGTTAACAGGAATGGCTGCAAAAATGTCGTCAACATATCGGAACCAAGAGGAATTATTTAGAAGAGGATGGGGAAGAATATGATAGATTTCCAAGAGTTCCATAAAGATGTTTGCAAGAATGGGAGAGAGGGGAGATCCCATGCTTAAACCATTGTTTTGTTTATAGTAAGTGTTGTTAAACTGGAAATAGTTGTGCTCAAGGGTAAGGAGAATAAGCTGTTTAATAAGAGGGAAGGGATGAGAAAGGTTAATGTTGTTTCAGAAATGAAGCGTTCGAGGAGAGAGATAGTAAGAGGGACAGGAACAGAGGTAAAAAGGGAAACAACATCAAAACTAAGAAGGCTGTGGGTATTAGTGTTAATGTCTCTGGACTTGGAAATGAAATCTTCAGTGTTGGAAATGTGAGAAGAAGAGATGTGTCCTATGAGGGGTTTTAAGGAGTTTGCAATCCATTTGGAAAGTTTGTATGTAGTTGAGTCAATGTTGGAGATAATAGGTCTGAGTGGTATGTTTTGTTTATGTGTTTTTGGTATGCCGTAGAACTGTGAGAGTTTAGGGAGAGTAGATTTTAATTCATTATGTAGTAAAGGAGAGTTAGAAAGGATTTGTTTAAGTTTGTGGTTGAAGATGTTTTGTGAATTTTTTAAAGGGTTTTTTGTGAGAAGGG
>JABUQX010025384.1:17500-25000 GCA_015478945.1 Trachelipus rathkii | reverse complement strand
ATATAATATTAAACAAGGTTAAAATGATAAAATGGCAAAATAATAAAATAAAAATTGAATTTAAGATTAGCTATTTCTAATAAATGTAATAATTTATAGGTCAACCTGTTTGGGACCTTCTTCCTTCTAAATCAAAACTAGTCAGGGGGCCCAATACATTCAATTTAAGAAGTGGCAGGGACTTGTTTCCCTCAATCAACTTTAAAAGTCTTAAGAACCTTTCCTCTTTTCAAACAAAAACAGTCAAGGAAATTATCCTTCTCTAATAAAAAAAATTAGAAAAACTTTATAAAAACTGACTTAATAGCTTAAAAAAGTATATTTGGTTTTTAAGAACAATTAAAACTAAATAGTAAAAGGAAAAAAAGTTTTTAAACTATAACAATATAATTAAAAGTTTTTCTTTTAAAAAAAAAAGTTTTTCGTTTTTTTCAATTTTTTTCGTTTTTTTCAATTAAATGTATTTTTAAAAACAATATAAAGAGGCTAATATGATATTTTACTCGAGTATTATCATTTTTTCAATATAAGGAACTTGAAACTTGAAATTAAACAAATATTCCATTATAATTTATAAAATAGCAGAACTACCTTTCTCTTCTATTTTATCAATTGTTTTTGTTACAATTTACAGTAGGTTGTACCCTGCAGACTGCTGTTTGTAGGGCTTCTACTTACTAATTCAACTATGTATTTTTACAATTTGTATCATATGAAATCATCTTATAATTTACTTTAAATGTTAATCGTATGTTATATATATAGAATGGTCTGAATGACAAACCAAAGTGACCTTAGGATGCAAAGAAATAATAAAAAATATTGAAATTTAAAATATACCAAGATTTTGTAAATGAAGGAGGATGAGTGAAATGACTAAATTAAATATTTGGCTTTGGAAATAATCAATTTTGATTCACTAATCACTAGTCCCCACTCCCAGACCCCAGTCACTACTGAGTACTGACTACTGTGCTGGTGACTACTGTCAAGCTCATTATCACTGGGCTCATCAGTGTGATCCGCCACATTTAATTTTGATATGACTGATAAGTCTGATATCTCAGTCGCATGAAGTTTCGTGTGAGAATGATAGTGGTGAAGGAGCAGGGGCAGTACAGGACCTCTAAGCTTAGTGCCTAGCATAATCAATCTCTCTCAGTTGGCAAATTTTCAGAATTTCCTAGTTCTAGATTATGAGCAATAAATACTAGTTTTTGCAACGTCTACACAACAAAAGTTATATTTCATGCGAGGGCTTTTGCAACCTTTTATTTCCTTAAAAAGTACAGTCACACGACTTTTTGGATGTGGCATTTCTAAATTCTGATTAAATAATTATGATAAAAATGTTACTGAAAGCTGAAACAGAGTAAGAAAACATTAATGAAGCCACAAACAAAATATTATGAATATCAAAATTCAGAATATAAAATAAAAATATGGAAAACCCTTAAAAATTTTGAACACAAACTCAGGGGCTTAAACCTTGTAGGAAATTGGAACCAAAAAATGTCCAAATTAGAGCATATTTGCTAAAATTTATAATATAATTGTTCAAACCTGTAAATTCCACAACTTAATTGAAAAAATGAAAAAAACAAATTTTTACTTATTTTTTTCAAACTGTTTTTTTCATGAAAAAAAACGTTTTTTCGGAAAAAAAATTAGCTTGTTTTTTTCCTTTCCAAACCCTAACAGTGTGTGTTGAAAATAAAAACAAACATTGTGGTATCATACCACCTAAACTTAAACTAAAATATTAACTTAAAAATTAAAATTAAACTACTACATGTTAGATTAAGGTTTTTAAAAATAGCAATGTACATTTTATTTATAAATAATTTTCTTATGTATAATACTACTAATGTACATTGGTAATAGGTAACACCAGTACTTACCACTCTAAAAAGAAAATTATTCATCCCTTATAGTTTCAGTACCTCGAATCTCAAAATAAATTATAATTATTCCTGGAACAAGGAACTCATTAAAAAATATATATATCCTGGACAAGGACTCAATTAAAAATATATATTCCTTGGGGTATGTACGGATGATGATTACAAACCAATTTTGTATATATAACTTTCAAATTTAATAAACCTATTGTTTTAATTTTTATAATATCCCCTCTAAATTGTCTTAATTTAAATTTACAAAGCTTGCAACTCTTAAATTTTGGTATAATAGGTAATTTCATGTTTTTGCTTATTGGCTTTTTGCTTGTATTGTTTATGTTTATCATCCTGCATCCCTCAATCTATTTGTTCTTGTTTTTCCATGCCGGCAATCTGGCATTTTTGCATGAGATCACCTGTCCTACTGTCCTATCACAAGCTTTTAAAATCTCCAAATCATCACCAAACCTCACCATATATATACAACAGGGAGAATGGAATCAATATATTGGGCCTGGTCGTTTTAGCAACTTTTTAGGATTACGATGGTGTCCCTACGGTCAAGCCTAGTCTTCCATAAACAGTGAGTTTCTCTATTATCATCCCAATCATCAAAATCTATAAATTATTTCAATATATAATATATATATATATATATATTATATATATAATATATATTATAATATATATTTATATATATATATATATATAATATTATAATATATATATCTATATATATATATAGTATGGACGATAATCGTCCATCGATCATCGGCAAAAATCGGCATATTTTTTTCAATCGTCATCGTCATCTGTCATCGTCCAAATGTTCGCCGATACCGATTATTTTGCCGATTAATTGAAAAAATATTAAGAATTTTGAATAATATTAAAACTCATTATAAAATAATAATCAATAATAATAATAATAATAATATAATAATAATAATAATAATAATATAATAATAATAATTATATATATATTATATAATATAATATATATATATATTATATATAAATATATAATATATAAATATATATTAATATATATATATATATATATATATATATATATATATATAGCCTATATACCCAGTGCCTAATGGTTCGCCTTTCTGTTATGCGTTCATATCCACACTCATCCTCCAGACAACATATCATATACACATACTTATATCCACACCCCTCTTCTAGACAACATCTTACAGACATCCCTATCCCTTATATCATACGTGTAGGGAGAAAAAATTGTCCACATCGTATGTCCTGCGTGTCGTAGAAGGCGACTAAGGGACGGTGGTAGTTAGGCTGGCTGCCTACTACACTTTCTTTTGCCAGGAATGCCTAATCATGCCTCGGAAGAAGGTCGTGATCGCAGTAAGCGCCCTTCTATCCTTCGGCGAAAATGTATGAATCGTATCTGTATATGAAATGTCAGAGGAATAAATGTTGAGGAGATGAGGAGAGAGGTGATGGATGTATTTAGAAAGGGCAAATTTGATTTGCTCGTTGTGACTGAAACAAAGATGAAAGGAAACGGTGAAAATGAGTGGTGTGGTGTGAAATGTGTTTGTATTGCTGTGGAAAGTAATGAGAGGGGGATAGAAGGATTTGCAATTCTGATGAGTGAATTGTGGTAGAGAGCTATGTTAGATTTTATGTGTGTGAGTACTAGAAGTCTAAAGGTTTAATATTTAAGTTTGAACAGGTCAAAATTTGTGTGGTTGCCGCAACATATGATCCATCTGAGGGTAATGTTGAAGAGAGTAAGATTCTTGGATATTCTGAATGATGTTTAGGATAGGGGTAATGGGAGTATTCAGTTTCATTTGCCACTATCTGCCCATTCAAGGATTTTTTTTACAGTTGTCAGTCGTCCACCTCCACTCACGGGAAGAGCCCTATTCAAGGAGTGGGTATTGAACGCCTCAAAAATCCATCTGCGCAATTAGCATTAGAGCACCGACGCAGACTTTAAAGTGAGGAGATTAAATTCAGTAGGAAATACAGAAGATAGAAAGATCCACAGAACAGAGGTGGTGGGGAAAGAAAGGAAAGCACCATATAGCAACCTAGCCCTGGAGTTACCAATGTAACACAATAACTCGGTGCGCAGATACAGCACCTTTTGTGCTACGAAGGCGTCGTAAAGGTGGTGGTACGCCAGTGAAAGTTCCCTCGAGCGACTTTGCCGCTGGCGGTACTATAGGATGCAGATAAAGCACCAAACATCACTCGAAAAGATAGAGGGTCAAGTGAACTGGAAAGTACATGACAGAACATTTTATAAGCCTTTTTGCCGTTGACTCGACCCTGTCCAAAAAGCCGGGTGAAACTGAGCCCCCCCCCCCAGATATGAGAGCAGTCCTCATACATGGGCGGATGAGATCCTTGTATAGCGCGAAGCAACTGAGAAAAGGAGGAAAGTCTCACAGTCTAAACAAGAACTTCAGTCTTTGGAGGCCGCCCTACAACCGTTTGTGAATGTGAGGTTTCCCAACGACATTTTTTTTCATCGTAAAGCAAGATATTTATATTGTCAACAGGAGAGACCGACAGAGCCGTCGAAAGAGATAGGAAAGTTTAGAAGGTATTTTGAAGAAGGAGATTTGTAGAAGTTGGTTTTAAAGAATTCAATTTCACAAAGTTATTTCTATATCCATCAGAAAATGCAAAAATAGAAGATTAAACGAGAGGCAATAGAAGTAAAAGAAGGAGTAGATTGATACGCTTAAAGATGAAGGGTCGACATCATCGAATACGAGTGATAGAGTTTAAGGTGCAGGTGAGAAGATCATTAATGAAAAGTAGGAATAAAGTGGAGATAAAACAGACCCTGAGAAACACCACTATTGACAGAAAGAGAAGAAACGCCCAATCAACAACAGCCGATATTGAAGCGATTTGAAAGAAAGCTAGACATAAGAAAGCAAAGAGAAGGAGAAACCCAAGGAGGGGAACTTGAGAAGCAGTTGACCGCGTGCCATACTCCGGGTCAAAATGCCTGGATATGTCAAGCGCACCACGCAAGTCTCCCCGTAAGTTCCTAAGAGCGAAAAAAACCATAAATCGGTTAGATAGGAATGTATATGGCCAGTAGACTTCGTGAACGAGAGTGTACTGGCGATCGAATGAGTTTCCAGATGATTTAGAAATGAGAGTTTAGAATGGTTTCAAAGATCTTAAATAGAAACAAGTGAGAGCTACAGGGCGATATTTAGAAGGATCAGAGCGGCTTCTTGTTCGGATAGGTTGGACATGTGAGAAGCTTCCACCACTGAGGGAAAGTGCTAGTATTGAGATATGAGAATATAGTTGACGAGGGGCGAAGAGATTAGCCTTATCAGGCTGGAGAAGTAGCAACACATGTCAGAATCGAATAAGGGAGAAAGGTCAGATTTTTACCTAAGGTTCTAGAGATTGAAAAATTTGTCAGTAGAGAACCAAGGAGGTTAGCGCACTTTTCCTTTGATGAAAGCCCGCTTTGCTCGTCGAAGAGTATCCCTGCAACGATTTCTAGCTTAATGAAAATTAGCGAGAGTGATAGGAGAATGAGAACTTTTCCACCCCCGATAGGCACTGTCTCTAGCCTGAATGGCCAGAGAACAAGCACGATCGAACCATGGATTATGAGGAAAGAAAGATTTAGTTTTAGAAGGAATGAATGAGGAAAGAAAGATTTAGCTGAAAGAAGGAATGCAGCCTGCTCATCCCTCAACTGATTAGCAGCTCCATTCTTATCTTTTAAAATTCTTTATATCCACATTTCCTTACTGAGGTAGCCATTTTGGTATCCTCTGCAAACTTGGAAACCTTACATTTATACGTCCAGGGTCTAAATATTTTTTATACATGTATGAGGAACAGCCACTTGACCTAAGAAATCGTTACGGACCACAAATGTCTCCTCATTTCCATTAATAAATACTTTTCATTTTCATTGATTAACTATTATTATTATTATTATTATTATTATTATTATTATTATTATTATTATTATTATTATTATTATTATTATTATTATAATTATAATTATAATTATAATTATCAATATAATTTAATTATAAATTATGTATTATTATTTTATTATATTATTATTATATTATTATTATTATATTATATTAATTATTATTTAATTCGTTATATTATTATTATTATTATTATTATTGATTAAGTGACTTAAGGAATCAAAAATTTTGATCGCTAAAATAATTTTGGGAGGTTGACCCCCCTGTCTACAGCTTATAATCATATATATATATCTATATATAATATATATATTATATATATATATATATATATATATATATATATATATATATATATATATATATATATATATATAATATATATATATAGAGAAGAGAGAGAGAGAGAGAGAGAGAGAGAGAGAGAGAGAGAGAGATATTTTTAAAATATTTTTTTCTATTACAATCGTCAGCGTCATCGACATCGTCATCGGAAAATTTTCTCTACTCGTCATCTCATAAATAAAAATATTATATACTCCCATCACTAAAATATATATATATATATATATATATATATATATATATAGATATATATATATATATATATATATATATATAGATATATATAAATATCAATATAAATAATATATATATACTATGGTAAAACGGCGGCAATTCGGTCCAAATCAGTTGAAATATGTGTTCAACTTTTATTGCTGCAGACTTTTTTTTTTTTTTTTTTTCAAAATTTTTTTTTTATTTTTATTTTATCTTTTAGGAAAAAAATTAGTTAAATTTTTTTTTTATATATGATAGGATTAATAGGAGAAGCCGATAAGTAACGTGGACCCGAAATTGCCCCACGAATTTTGTGGCGGGGCATCGGTCCACTTCAATTTTCACATCCCTAAGAATCCTCATTAAAGTGTTTTATTTAATAAACTATGATAAGTCAGTTTTCATTTTTAAACATAATGGTATTACAATATTATTTTAAGAAATTGGGTTCGAAAACGTAATAAAATGTTCGAGTTTGCATTCGTTTTTGTCAAAAAAACGTAATAAAATGTTCAAGTTTGCGTTCGTTTTTGTAAAAAAAAAGGCTCGCCTAACGTAAGGAATTTCCTTAATTCTGTAAGTTGCTATTCATTTTTATTCTGTATTATACAGAATTAAGGAAATTCTTTACGTTTGGTGAGCGTTTTTTTACGATTTTGCGATGTTTGACAAAAATGAACGCAAGCTCAAGCGTTTTAGGTCTCTTTTTAAATATAATGGTATTACAATATTATTTTAAGAAATTGGGTTGAAAACTAATAAAATGTTCGAGTTTGCGTTGTTTTTGTCCAATGCAAAATCGTAAAAAAATGCTCACCAAACGTAAGGAATTTCCTTAATTCTTTTGTATTCTATATTACACAGAATTAAGGAAATTCTTTACATTTGGTGAGCGTTTTTTAACGATTTTGCGCTGTTTGACAAAAACAAACTGTAATGTAATTAATTCTGTAAGGTTGCAATTCTTTTTTATTTTATATTACACAGAATTAAGAAAATTCTTTACGTTTGGTGAGCGTTTTTTTTTTTACGATTTTGCGCTGTTTGACAAAAATGAAAGCAAACTCGAG
>JABUQX010025384.1:0-12500 GCA_015478945.1 Trachelipus rathkii | reverse complement strand
TGTCAAGTCTACAACCATAAATATAGTTCAACCTTACAGTTAAAGAATCCCACATCCTCAAGCAACCAGAAGGCTGTTAACCAATAGTTGTCACTTATATTTAGTCATAATAGTAAAATGAGCTAAGAACAAATAATTAATAAGTTGCATACACATCTCTGGTTATAATAATATCTCCAGTATTTCATCAGTCAATAATAACGTGCTTGCTTTGTCTAAACAAACAAAATAGTTCTTCTGGTAGAAAACTAGTAAAAAAAAATGTAAGTCTTAAGGTAAGGTAATTTAGTCAAAATTTAATTCTATGAACCTCATATCCCTAAACAGCATCCACAACCGAATCATGTTAGTAGTTCGGTTGTAAAGCGTAAGTTAGATAGGGTCCCCAACCTTAGAACCTCTAGAAGAAATATAAGATATTTTAAAATATTGTCTAATACAGTGTACAATTTATAATTATATATCATTATTGTATTAAATACGTTCTTAAAACAGAAAATCTAAAAATTCAGACAAATAAAAAGTATCAAACATAACTACCAAAAACGCAAACTAAAAATATAAATAACAACATTACGATCCATGTCTACCTTAACAATCGTATGTGTTAAAACTTATGCGAAAACAAGTGATCCACAAACGCATACAGTTAAATGTAGGAAGTACGACTACTAAGAATGTAATCTATTCAGACCTAGATCAATAAGTAAAGAAAGACTAAAATACGACCTTTTTTCTTCAGCTTCCAAAAATTTTAGTATTTATATTCTATAACAGTTTTCCCTAAAATGATCATACTTAACTTTACCTAAGATCAAGCAAGAACATAAAAGTTGTATGTAATTTCAAGGTTTTTCCCTTTCACTCCATTTCTCAAATTGATATCATGGTAAGAATGCTTTTTTTAAAACCAAAACAAAACAAATCATTGTATAACATATCATATTATATTAATAATATGAAGAACTCACAATAAAATCTCTACATGTTCCTCCCCACCCGTCGTAGCATTAACGTATAGAAGGATGTCGGCAACATCCATTCAACACCTTATCAACACCACCTATAACAACAAACAACAAAACCACAACCTCAAAAACAACAAACGATGTACAATTTCAAGGGTTAATATGTCATGTAGTTAATCTCAGAATTTCCTCCTTTTAACGGGTAGATGTTTCTTGAGATGTATAGGTGGTGCTTACATAGTATTGGTTAGGGTTCACATAGTTGATGCTCACATAAACAAAGGGATATTTATAAAAAATATAAATTTACAAAAATGTTAGGTACACATAAATATAACTAATCTAACCTAATCACAATTAAGCTAGTTTCCCAATATATATATATACATATAAATTTATTTTTCGACCTAATTTTGATTGGCTATCTATGGTTACTTCACCATCTTGATGGTCCATCAACGCTTTCTAAAAACGAGTTTGACCCAAGGTTATCTACTTCTATGCGTTGATGCTTTTCGAGTACGTGCGGCCACTGGCTCCGAAAAATCAATTTCTTCTATAGTTTGATCATATCCACTAGCAGGAATTGGCAAAGCCATCGCTTCAGGTGCCCAGTGCACTACTTTCTTTTTACTACTAAAGGTAGTTTGGGAGAACCCCGGAAAGACTTCAGGAGACTTTTCCAATCCTAAAAATTCTTTAATAGTTTGTTCCGTTAGGGTGGATGGTTCAAATTCTTCGTCACAACCAGGTGAGAATATTAATTTAGGCAATTCAGTTCTCGGCGTGGGAGTAGTAACATTTGTTTCACAAGGAAGATCGGTAATACTGTCTCTTGACACACCGTCTTCCAAAGAAAACCTCCTTATTTGTCTGGGTACCGGAGGTACTTCTCTGTTATCTGTTATAATTAAAGGAGTATAAGATATGTAAGAAGGAGTGTGGATTAACTCTGCAGATATATTTGTTACATTTGGAGAATTCTCTATCAAGGATGGAGTAAGTGTAAGTTGTTCAGGAGTAATGAATAAGTTTCCCAAATAATAAGATGATATATCACTCATCTGATCATGACTGATCCTAACACTATCATCCAATTGGTCCACTTGAGGATGTCCATTACAGTAACTTTCGTCTAAATATTGGTTTAATGAATTAGCTATTAGTACGCTTTGATTTAAATGATAAACCACATCATTAAAAAGATCCGGACTCGGGATATCTGGAAAACCCAAAAAGTCATTATCATCCTCTGAATCATCGTCAAAATTTATTGCTTGTGTAGTTGTGATCGTGTCTGGAGATGCTGATATTGATTCTTCAGTGATATCCTCGGAAGTGTCTTCCTCCAAAACTATAGGTTTAGTTAATAATTTTATAAATATGGGTGTTCTTTGTAAATACAAGGGAGGTGAAATCCATCGTTTCAATTGACGATGATGCACTTGGTATTCCGTTCATGTCCATCGCTTCCACCACGTATGTTACGTCATTAGAATTGACATGATGTATTACTTTTAAAGGACCTTGGTACCTCTTGAATATGATAGTAAGAACCCTGGTTAGCGGATTTTAATGCTACCAGTTTGATCGATAACATATGGTGAAAATTTCTATACCTTCACCCAATAGCTGCAAAATCTTGTCCCAAGGCAACTTTGGACGAAGTTGTATGAGCCTAACGATACTAATACTTCGGCATGAGTATTTACAGTTTCAGAGTGTTCTTGAATGATTATATAGTTAGAATTACATGGGGTAAAAAGGAATCCCATTCTGCAGGATCTTGTAAAGATACACGCAAATATTGTAATAAAGTTCGGTTGACTCGCTCAAACAATACCATTGGATAAGGTATAGGGTGTAGTAGTCATACAATATATGTCCACATGAAACGTAAAAAGTCTTCAAAATGTAGGTCCACGAAATTCTCGACCATTGTCGGTTAGTAATCTAGAAGGAATTAGTGGAAGATAGGGAATTATACTTTCTAGTGCAGCGGTTACTAGAGCTGTATGTTTACTTTTAATTGGCACTGCGGCCACCCATTTGCTGTAGTGATCTATAAATATGAATGCGTAATTATTCCCTCTGCGAGATCTTGGTAATTGAATAAGATCTGCAGCTGTTAATTCAAAGGGATATCTAGTGTTAATCTTTATTTTTGGTGGAGTATTAAATATGTTAAAAATTTTGGCCAATTGGCAAGTATGACACGACATAGAAACATCTTTACAAATTCCTCTTAATCTGGGGTGCCATACAAGGTTCTCCAATAAAGCGTATAATTTTCGCTGTCCTATATGGGCAAATTCATAATGGTTGATCACAGCAACCTGCACTGCAAAAATAAATGATACCACATAATTGTAATGATCATTTCGATTGCGATGGATTAATTGATCATCTAAAAGTGATAAGGAATTCAGAGAATAACGGAATAATTTAAGAGGACCTCGAAAGAGGTTGATTATTTTGTAAGGCTCTTTTCAAACGCCTCAACAAGGGGTCATTTTTCTGACAATCAATGATTTGTGACATCAATATCTCTACAGTGTCTTGAGTATTGATGATCATGGAAAAGTTTTTCAGGGAAATTATTGTGTATTAGATTTTTCATTATAATCTGCTTCATCATTCAACTCCTCCCTACCAGAGTTAAATAGTTCAGACCACAAATCGTAGTATCATCCGCTAAATCAATCTCATTCAGAGACCGTCCACCATGAATGAAATAACCGCTAATAACCGAAAGGTTCAATTGGAAGGTGGACGGGAATGCTTCCAAAACTTGGTAGCTGACTCAAGGCAAGATAATAATTCGTTGAAATAAATCGTTAAAGTGAAGTACCACGCGACACAAACAAAAACAGACTCCTTTTACTATCAGGAAACCACTTAGCGGGTGTTTTATAAAATAACCAAGACTATTTTATCTGTCGCAATTTAGCATAGGCTTGAATGCTATGAATAAGGGAATTTGTCCTGGATATCTAGTTAGTTGTAACTGTTAAGTAGGCTCTTGCCATTCTTACACAGTTGTAAAATGATAAGTTCACGTTGTGCTAATCAATCATATACAATTTCGACTCTTAATAATAGTTGGTCTAATATTATCAAATACTCATAGTGCGAAAAACACTGGACAGTGATCTCCATCCACCATGCGCATAAAACTTCCCTTTAAACCCATCTGGGATTTCTGGAAGCGATAACTAGTTCCATAGATTTCCAATTTTAGGCATAATGGGAATCTGCGACAAAGATGTCTTGCAATAATATTTTCTCTTACCGATGCAAATAACATAATTCATAAGCCAGGTCATTTCAATTCTTCTAAAGTCCTTCCGGCGACTCTGGGCTTTACTAAGGGATTTCTGACAGGAAACAAAATAGGATTGATGATCTAGTAAATTTATTACTTTGATTTATAAAGAAAAGGTATTTAGCGATCTCCATAGCCCACCGCTTATGCGGCTACTTCCCTTCTGAGTACTGTATTGCACGTTGTGCTTTTGAAACAAGACAGTAGAAATGAAGGCAATTGTTTTTTTCTTCAATCTTCTTAGTACTGGCTTAAGGCAAGCTCCAGCACCTACTCCAGATGCATCAGTATATAATAAGAGTGGTGCTGCATTAGCTGAGCGATCCGGATATACTAGCAAAGGTGGTGTGGTCAGAAGTTGTTTTAATGTATCAAAGGCCTGCTAGCACTGTTGCAGTCCAATGACATGCTTTAATACTTTTTAAAATTCTGTTTTCAACAAACTTTTATTTTATGAGCATTTAGGGATATGTCGGCGGTAAAAGTTGACTAACCCCATGCAAACTGTCTAACTGCCGGAACCGTTTTTTGTGTACTGGCGAAAATCTCTTAACGCTGTTAAAGTTTCTTCTCCCCAAGGGTATTATGCCCTCATTTGAAAATCCATGATGTCCAAAAATAGTCACCTTATCTTATCTGAGTTATAATAAGTTTGATGATTTTAACTTAAAATTGTTCACATAAAGCTACAAGGACTTCTTCTAATGTGGATGAATATGCTTTTCAAAGTGTTCACGACTATTAGTTACCATCATTTCAAGATAACCCTAACAAATTCCTTCCAAGAAGAATGTTGACTGTCGCAAAGATTCAGCTCTTTGGAAGGTACTGATCCATTTATTCACGCCAAAGGGCATTCTAAGAATTCCCAAATGGATAATGGTGTTAGAAAAACGCAGTCCTTCTCTACAGCTTGTCGTCCTCCATTTACTTTGATAATAACCTTTTAATTAGTCGATTGTATGAAAAATATTGTTTACCTTGAATGACTAAAAGCGCTTATCTGGAAATTAGGATATAGTTAAAGATCGACCTTTTTGTAACGGAATTTAATTTTCTGTAGTCAATGCAAAGACGCATGGTCCCATCCGGTTTTCTAATGGGAACAACTGGTGCTGAATAAGGGGAGA
Organism: Trachelipus rathkii; assembly: GCA_015478945.1. NCBI lineage: Eukaryota > Metazoa > Arthropoda > Malacostraca > Isopoda > Trachelipodidae > Trachelipus > Trachelipus rathkii. The sequence goes on along the minus strand of JABUQX010025384.1, from coordinate 7,077 downwards.
AGGATTGTCGAATGATGCCATCAGCTTCCAGTTTTCTACATACTTCTTCGACCTCGTACAGAATTGGACCCTGCAGTCTTCTAACCGGTTCACACACTGGATCGTCAATCATTGTTTCTATAGAATGCTTTAAGATGGAAGTGCATCCTACATCTGCATCTCCCAGACTCAGTGCTGACGGATATTTGAGCAATAATTGCATAGAGTTGTCTTTTTGTTTCTTGGTTAGATCGGTTGGAATCCATGTCAAAGCCTCGTAAAGTTTGCGGGTGTCGCATTCTTTGTAGTATTTTTGTAATTTCGTGTTAATTCAACGTATATGTGTAGGAATTGTATGTTGTCGGTTTTTTATAAGCTATTTAGAAAATGTAACCCAAAGGATTAGTAACCTTGCTTAATTTTCTATATTGTTATTCGTATAGATGTGTAACAAGGAAGCCTAATGGCGGCAATTGTGAATTGAGTGACAGGATGGTTCCATGAAACATGATTCTTTATCTAGTGTGAACAACAAAAGAGCTGGATGAGAGGGTTCTGGAAACCAACTTTCTTGTAAGAGTGACACCTCAATCCATTTATTTGAAGGAATATATTTACTCCTTGGGCCAATTTGGCTGCATGTTCTTGACCATTTTTGGTCCATATCTTTTGCTATGACCACCAGACTATCCTTATTTCGGGTAATTAATCCTTAATTAGCAGATCAGGTTGAATATGGTTTTCAGTGAGGCAAAATTCGTAATACATTAACTAGACCATTAAACACACTTCATCGACACAATGACAAAAGCTCTAGCCTGTGTACAGAAGTAGCTTGTCTAGAATAGATGTAGAGGGATAGAGGTAATCTGCCACCAATAACTTCAAAAAACAACGCCACCGATGCCACGAAGACATGTATATATTAGTAGATTTCAAAGGATTTATAGACGGATCAATTATTTATAAGTGCCGATATGGCGATAAATACTCGGACAGACTTTGCGCTCAGTATCAACAAAGCTATTCCAACACATCAGCGGTTCCGTTTGAGGAAGAGTTATCAATTATAACACCTATTACCAAGGCTTCTTCCAGAAGGGATTGAATCCTATAGCTGAATAAAGGGCCTCTTGGGGCCATGTTATTATTGATATTATTTCTTTATTACTTAGAGACTCGGTTGATGTATTGTGTGACCAAAAAGACAGTCAGTTTTTACAGCAGTATCCTAGAGACCCAGGGATGGGTTAAAACTTGAATGAGAACAGCAGAGCAGGTCAGTAGTTGACGAACAATCGACATTTTGGTTAGTGCTTTTATGAGTTGTGAAACCTGGTTCCACAGGTGAATCTCTTAGTACTTTTGGAGAATCGTCTATAAAATCTATCCCATATTCTTGGACAGGGACATTTACTTGCAATAATTCAGGAATTATTTCTGAATTGTCAGTTTCAGTGGATACGAGTAATGACGGTGACCCCACATTCAATGGGTGTCGCGTTTTACCTCTTTGTGGTTTTGGAGTTTCTGGTAACAGCAGCTCTGACAGGTGGCCACTCCCCAAGAGCTGTATACGTTTTTGAATGTGATTCTATTTTGTGCGCAATTCATCCCAGATGACCCCCTTAGACAGAAGGATATCGTGATAGTAGAATTCACATGCTGCGTTTTTGCGCTGGTTGCGGAACATTTCCTGAACAAACATTGTCATTCTTGATCCCATCGACACATTTATTCATTCGCAGGTAGCACTCATCAAAGATGTGCCCTCTTTTTCCGCAAAAGTGACAATATGGTCGTGATGGACAATCTTTAACAAGGTGTCCACGCTGCTTACAATACTTGCAAGAGAGATCACTTCCTGCCCACCAAGGTTGTTGCGTTTGGTACTGTGGAGACGCAGGTGATGGTCTCTGTTGTACATTAGAAATTATAGAAGTATTTATTTGTTGTGGCGGTTGCTGCCTTTGTTTAGGAGATGGTGGGCCCCGTTTAGAGGCATAGAAAGTTCGATTATTTCTTGGATTTCTTGGAGAAACAGGAGGAGCACCAGGTCTTGGAAACTCATTAATAATTGTGGAGGACACTAGGTTGTTTCGTCAGGCAACCCTGAGCAAATTAGGGGTAGAGATACAGAACTCTGTTAATTAGGGTCGTGTTACCTGAAGTTATTCCATAATAACTGGTGTTTAACACTTGTACACTGGCTGTCCATACTGTTTCAGAACCCAAATTCGACTGATTTTGGTTACATTACACTCTTGAGATAAATATTCTTGTTGTCATAATTGGAGGGGTTTATACCTGTTAATGGAAATGGATGCATTGACGTGAGGTCAATCACCTCCGAAGACGAAGGCAAATTCTCAGATCTCTGTGGATGTTGGCACATAATATAGTTTGTCGCCTCACTAGGTTCTAGACCCTTTACTAATGCGAGTACTAAGTCTCACTGAATCCGTCCAATTGAGTGCGAACACCTCTAATGCCAAGTTCTCACACCACTCAAAGCGTTTTACTTGTTCTGTACTATCAACAGGCAGGCGCAACCAATTTTTCTCTGACCAATCTTATATTATTCTTTGACAATTCATGATCCAGAAAACATTTAGTGACTTGCAATCTCAATGATAAATTGGATTATTGTTTCATACGGGAGGATTTTTGCCTCAATTAAAGCCATTTAGGAGTCTTCACCTTCTTTCTTAAATATAGCAAACATTCGTTTGTTGGGCATAATTATTGTATAAACAGCGATAGTTTCACTTAATACTACACACACATTTCTTAATGTTCACCTTCCAGAACATTCCTAGGTGCGTATCGCCACCCCTACAACTGTTGCTCTGGGGCAAGTCTATGGGACATATTTCTCGAATCGTGTTGTAAACAAATTGTCGAAACGACTCTCCGTTCTCCCAATGATTATATTGCACAGGAATCATTCTGTAGGAACTTATAGAGTATTTTCTCCAGTAATAAACCACTTGATCAAGGCCAATTATTCATTCTTGATTCTGACCGGATAGATAGCTTTTCGTTAAGCAATCATTGTCTGAAACTTAGGAACGGAAGTAGTTCTGACCGAAGATGTTTGACGTAGCACTGGCCTTGAGAAACATAGTAGGAGACTGATTGTTTATGATGCTGGGATGACCATTTTTCATAATGTCGGCAATTATTAGATTCGGTATTCTTCATCTAGTCATCCATCCGATCCGTGCTCAGATCAAATAGATATGTTGAAAATGCTTACACTAATTGCTCTCTATTAACCATTTTCCTGGGATGGAAACTGGCGGAAGTACATGTTTGTATTCCCCTTCAATCTGTGATATATAAACACCTCAGAAGTAGGATTATATCTCCATTAAGCTTACTGTTCGAAGAGCTTAAGTCTTGTTCAAATTGGCGGGCAACTGGGATGGGACAATTTCCACCTCTGTCGATTATCGGGAGTGTTTCTCAACTGTAAAATTTCTCCGCTCCAATTATTCAAACAACACAGAACAGAAGAAAACAACAAACCAAAATTTACAACCTACAAACACTTGCAAACAAACAAATAAAATAGGAAGGGAGAGGTAGTCTCACGAGCAGCATTATCAGCAACTACGCTCTGCACCAAGATAAGTGTGATAATTTGGGGTAATCGTGTAATATTGTTAAGAAAGATGATCATTGACTGATTGAGAGTTAGGATGATTGGGCAATGGACAAAATAGAAGTGTAATTTGCCACAACGATTAAACACTTATCTAATAAAGCCATTAATCAATACAACAAAAAATTCATATAACCCAATAGCCATCGCAATCAACGGATGATGCATGCAGCTTACAAAATATGAGAACGGACAATGACAACAGCTTAAGCAAAATGAGGTGAGATTTCATGCGCATTCATCATTCCAAGCAGTAATATGAAAAAGGGAAAACAAGTCATTAACAAAAGGTAATAAGCAGCAGGATGGGTGTAAAAAAAACACAAATGTAAAGAATAGTTACCTATAAGTAAAACACCACCTAGTTTATCTTAATTTTTAACCTCTCACTTACAATCCTCTTCACAGACCACTCAAATAGCGCCCAGAACAAGAACAGCACACAGGCAATCAAATTCAGCACTAGGTCCTTTTAAAAACTTTACGACAAAAGAGAATAATGCATAGAAATAAATGTTTAAAAATGGTTTGATAATCTTACTATAAATTATATATATATATATATATATATAATAATAATATATATAATCTATATAATATATATATATGAATTATATATGATAATATAATAATATATAATATAACATATACTATATATATATATATATAGTATAATATTTATTTAACAATCCACATGCGCCGGTTAGAGGTAAAAAAAAAATAATAGAGTTCTTGAAAATTTGGGAAGAAAAGGTTTAGTAAAAGATTTAAGTAATTGAAAAAAATAGATACTTAATTAAGAAACAAAAAAATGTCAAGTCTTACACACCTTCAGTATAGTATACCTGACACAGTTACCGACCACAATATCTCAAGCAACCAGGAAGGGCAGTTAAACAATGTTGTCACTAATATTAATTTAGCTATAGATAGTAACAACATGGCTAATAACAAATTAATAATAAGTGATACACAGTATCGTATTATATCGTCTCACAGTAATGATGAAGTCAATAATCAAAAGTGCTTGCTTATTGGTCTAACGCAAATAAATAGTATCTTTCTAGTAGAAGATAGGTAAAAAAAATGAAGTTACTCAAGGTTTAAGTGTAATGTAGTCAAAAATTAAATATCCTATAACCTTGCATCCAAACAGGCTCGCACAACCGCGAATCATGTAGACGTGTTCCGGTGGTATAAGTAGTTAGATAGCGATCCCCCAACTTAGAACTATAAAGAATAAATACAAAGATATTTAAAAATATTAGTCCAAATGCAGCTGTACATATAATATATATAATATATTCATTGTCTTATAATACTCTTCAAACCACTAGATTTCTATATAGAATTCATGATAAAGCAAAATACAATAAATCAACTACCAATAAACAACAGTTACACTAGTTAAAGAATACTTGTGGAACCAAGCATGACACAGAAACACAACCGCAACAGTAAAATGTTTAGAGTACAGTAGTACAGTGATGAGTATCATCAAGACCTATAAAATAAGTAAAAGAGAAGACTAAAAATACGACCTTTTTCCTTCGTCATCCATAAATTTTAGTTTTTACTTTATAACAGTTTAAGTAGTATTTCTCATCTTACCAAAGCCATAAGATTTCTTAAAAAATAAAGTAATTTATTTAATTCTTCAAGGTGCTTTCCCTATCATCCATTCTCAAATTGATATCATTGGTAAGATGCTGAAAAGAAAACAAAACAAACACATAAAAAGTAAGAGACATTTCAAAACAACAAAAGCTCACAATAACAATCTCTACAAAATTATATATAATTATATATATAATAACTATATATATATATATATATACTATATACTATATATATTATTATAATCTATATAATTATATATAATTATAATATAGTTATATATATATATTATAGATATATATACTATATAATTAATATATAAATAGTTAATATTACGAGTAACTGTCCATTTAAATACCTCAAACAACGCCTAATAAATTCGAAATACATAAAATATAAATCGATGAAAAAAAACTGCTGTCACGAATTACACTAAAGCCTTAAGTATACTATATATATATATATATATAGTACTAACTATACTATATATATATAATATATATGATAATATATATATATAATTATATATATAAATAATAATATATCATATATGTATATAATATTATATATATATTATATATATAATATATATATATACTTATATATATATATTAATATATATTAGTATATAATTATATATGATATAATATATATATTATATAGTAAAATATATATATATATATAATATATTATTATATATATAATACTATATACTTATATATATAATAGCTCTTGAATGTTAATTCGGCACCGCATTCTTCATAATAAACTTAAATGCTATATATATATATATATATATATAGTATATATATATATATAATATATATAATATATATATATATATATATAATATTAAATATGATACGATTATCAATATACTGTCACCCGACATTGCCATTACACACGCCCCGTGTAACGTTATCATAAAATACTAGATCACTACTACTGATAGATTGTGAAGTTAACACCGTTATATCATAGATCCTCACATTAACATCATCATAATACCAGCATGCCTCTTCTATCATGTAAAATCGCCTATCTTTTCAAAACAATCGGCCATTCAATGTTCGGGCTCTTCTATTGTCGCATACCTATCACGCAACATATACTTGATGATGAGGTTTGTTCCTCATGCGAGTGTTTAAGTTATTATCATTTGTTCTCGGATTCAATGACATGACTGAGGGCTTAAAAAGACATGTGAATAAAGTTCAACAAGAAATATTGAAGCTTTGCAGGGTTGCGAAGCGAATTTCTTGGTAGTAAATAATATATAGTAAATTACTTAGTAGTGATGAATTTAAATTATAAAACAGAAAAAAAGAAATAGTATTATTACTTTTCTTAAAATTTTAATATAATAAATTTGCCAAATTACCTAATTAAATGAACTGTACATGTTCGCAACTAGTCTTGTTATATCTAATACATAGCCACAAATATATTTTTTCATTTTCCAGGGGGGGAGGGGGGAGGGAGCCGAAGTGCCTCTCTCGCAGACACAAAGGGTTTGTTTGGATTAATTTCAAAAATGAGTACTTACTTCTATTTTTCTATAGTAGATTTTGTCTCGTGCCGTTTTCCATGTTTGTTCTTCTTATGTTTTTTCGCACTCACTGGAGGGTAGAGAGAATTTTCTTAAACGGATGTGTTTAGCCAAACTTAAATGTCATTACTTTCCTTTTCAAATGCTACACTACACTCTGTCAAAGCCTAAATTAAAGAAGAAACAAAAAGAAAACGTCCGTACCCGTACCAAACCCAACTGAAGGTTCTCGGGAACAACAGACATGTTCATTAAAGTTATCTCC
>JABUQX010025383.1:17500-54602 GCA_015478945.1 Trachelipus rathkii | reverse complement strand
TTCGACACACTGGGATGACTAAGTTCCTCTTCTCTTCTCTTCTCCTCTATTTATTTATTATTGATTTAAAATTACTTATTTATATAAATTATTTATTAAATATATTTTTAATATTTAATATATAAATAATTAAATAAATAATTCTATATTTTAATTTTATATTTTATTTTATTTAAATTCATATAACAAATAAATTATAATTAATATAGATCTAATTTTTAATTAAATAAATATAATAACTTATTTAAAAAATTAGTGTAGGGAACTTTGGGGGGGGGAAATTTTGTTATTATTTTTTTTAAAAAAACCATTTAAAAAGGAGGGGAACTGTAACGAAAAGAGAATTTTTTGGCAAAAAGCAAACACAAAATTTATTAACCCCCAAATTTCTATTATGCAAATAAAATTTTCACCCCCCACCCCCACAACCCCCCACAATTTTTTCTTTTCCCCGTTTATTTTTCCATTTCAAAAGCAAACGGAAGGGAGTCCCCCCTTTTTTTGGGAGTAAAATTGATAAAAAAAATATGACCTCAAATTTTTTGTTTTTTTTCAATTTTAAATTCTACAATAGTTAATCTATTTAACTCTTCTAAAATTATTTTTTCATTTTTCATTTGACTACAATTTTTTTCCCCTTCAAAATGTTTGAAACATTTATTGGAGAGGCTCTTGATTGGGGAAAAATTTTTTTAAAAAATTAGCACTTCGAAGCCGTTAGAGATTAGAAAAAAAACACTCTCGAAAAACCTTGTTTGCTAAAAGCCACCCGAAAGGGAAAGCAACAAATTTTTATTTAGCAGGGGGGTTTCCCCAACCTCTGAAATAAAATTATATAAAAATATTATAGTTAAATATTAAATAAATTTATTTTTTTAATTTTTAATATTAATCTAATTATTAAAAATTTTTATAAAATTTAAAATTCTATATAATCTTATGATTTTAATATAAATATTTTCCTTTACATATCCATACTATTTTATAATTTAAAATTTATTACTATATTATATTTGCTTTTTTTTTTTAAAAGTTTTATCAAAATAAGTTTTTGACCATGGTTTTTTTAAATTACAGTTTGGAAGGGGACCCCGATTTTAAAAACATAAAAAGGGGAATAAAAAGGGCTTTCGAAAGTAAGATCAAGGGCAATTGCAAAAATTCCTTTAAGGCACAATTTAAAAAAAGGATAAGACAAATTTCTTAAATTTAACACCCAAAATTAATTCTAATTTCGTCGTTGGGACTATAATTGCTTTTTTTAAAAAAGTTTAAAACTCCTACCCCAAGGTTTCTAAAAAAATTTAGGCAGCATTTGTTTTTTTGGCGAAATTTTTAACCAAAAGATGTAAATTATATATTTTCGGGGGGGAAAAGTAAAATATACAAGGAAAAAAAATTTTTCGCATTTTTGAGATTCTTATTACACCTGTACATAAATTTTCAAGAAATCAAAATAAATTGTTAGATTTAAATTAAATAAAAAATTTTAAAAACCCCCCTAAAAACATTTTTTGTTTCCCAAAAAAAAACCCTTAAGGGTATTTTGTTTCCGTGTTATTATACTAGTTAATTAAAAACCCTTATTAAACTTTTTTTTTACCCCAAATAATTAATTGAAAAAAGTAAAAAATACGGGGGATTGTTTTAGGTATTTTAATTTTTATTTGAAAAATTTGGTTTTTTTCTTTTTTTCCCCCCCCGCTAATAAAAATAAGGGCCATTTTCCTAAAACTTCTTTTTTTTTGTAAATAAAAATTTATTGAAACCTCCTCCCCCCCCCTATTTTTACCTTTCCTTTTGGGGAGTTTCAGACAATGAAAATAGGTTTACCCATCAATCCCAAAAAAAAGCGGCTTTTGAAAAATACCCAAGCCAACATTTTTGGCTTAAAAATTTTTTGTTTTTTTATCTTTTTTTTACGAAAAAAAAAAAAGGGAAAAACGCTTAAAATTTTTTTTTCCAAAGAGTAAAAAAAAAAAATTATTTTCGTTTTTTTGGGGTTTTAACGATAAATTTGGGAAAATAAATTAACAATTCCGGAATTATTTAAAAAATTTTTCTGAGGGAACAGGAATCGGATTAATTTTTTTTTTTTCGGGATTTTACTATCGGAAAAAAAAAAAAATAAAAAATTTTTTCAATTGTCGAACTATAATTACGGTTTTTTGCCCCCCTTTCTTGGCCGGGGGGGCAATCCCCCCTAGGGGGCCCCCCCAAAAACCCCAACCCCCCCTGGCCTTCCCCACCCTTTTTTCAGGGCCCTTTTTCCCGTCGGAAAAAGAAACGGAAAAAAAAAGTTTTTTTTCCCCAAAGGGGTTATTTTTTCCCTCAAAAAAAAACTTTATAGTTCCTAAAATGGGGCCCAGGGGGAAAGGGACGGGGAGTGTAAGGGGGAAACCGGGGAAAAAAAATTTTCTTTTTTTCCATTTTTATTATGAACACAAAAACCATAGTCTAATTTTTTAAAGGGGGCTTAGCAAAAAAACCCGGGGCATTGGATTGTTTTAAAAAGGGTGTTTGGGAAGAGCCATGGTTTTTTTTTCTTGTCCCGGGCCCAACCCCCCAAAGGGGGGGTCTTTTTTTTTTTTTTAAGAGGGTGAGTGCCGTTTTAAAGAGAAGGGTGGAGTAGATTGTTGGACGGGAGGTTTAAACTCGAGGGCCCCCCCGCTCATTGAAAAGGGCAGGCGGGCCCAGGGGACTTTTTCAAAAAGGGAAACCCTTCCAAACGGGTGTCCAAGGGCTTTCCCCCAACCCCCACGGGAAATTTTGTGGGGGGGGAAGGGGGGGAGCAATTAACAGGCGGGCATTATTTTTTTTTTCAAACCTGAAAAAAAAAATTATTTAAAAAAAGGGGGGGGGGGCCACCGTGGGGCTTTTGAAACAAAAAACCAGGGAGGGGGGAAAAAAAAAAAACTTTCTAATCAAAATTTGGGGGGGGGGGGCTTTTTTTCTTTTTTGAAAAGTTGGTTCTCCCCCCCCCAAAAAAAAAGGGAAATTTTTTTTGGGCCCAAATGTGATTTTGGGCAAAAAAAAAACAAGGGCAAAGATCGTTAAAAAAACAAAAAAAAAAATTGGAAGCAAAAAAGCGCCCACCGAGGGTCGGGATTGGAAAAATTTTCGGGGGGGGGGGGAAAAACTTTAAAAAAAAAGGGAGTATCTATTTAATGTGTGAAAAATAAAAAAAAAAAAAAAAGGGCTTTTTAACCCCCCCCCCACCGGGCTCCCATTTAAAACACTTTTGGCCCCTCGGGGGGCACCCCCCTTTTTTTTTTTTCGTTTTTTTTTCCATTGGGGACAAACGTTTCCCTTCTAGTTTTTTGGTTTTTGGTTTTACCCACCAAACGGGGGGGGGGGGGGAAAAACCGGGAAAAAAAAAGAATTTCGATATTAAATTAAGGCGGGAAAGGGGGGGGAAAGGGGAAGGGGGGGGGAAGGTTGCCCCCTGGGGGGAACCCAAAGGAAAATGGAAAGCACTTCGGCAAAAAACCCCCCTTTTTTCCCTTTGCAAATCCCCAAACCCGGTGAGTCTAATTTTCTTTATTTTTGCCTCGGAAAGGGTCCAAAAAAAAGGGAACACAAACGCCCCAAAAGGCTTAATTTTTTGGTTCGGGGGGAAAGTTAAAAAATGGGCTTCCAACGGGAAAAACCCCCCGGTTTCCCTTTTGATTTTAAAAAAAAAAAAACCGAAGGGGGAGAGGATTTTTTCTGGAGTAAAGAAGCGGGGGGATGGGTTTTTGACGAAAAACCAAAAACTTTTTTGAAATTAGGGGGGGGTCGGGAAAAAAATTTTTGGGGCGTGGGAAGTTTTGGCTTTCCCCCCAACCGTGAGGGGGAAATTTAAAGATTGGGGAAAAAATTTTACCCAATCCTCTCCCCATTGGAGGCTTTTCCACGTTTGCTTGCAGGGGTCGGACTTTGGAAAAAAAAATAGGAGTGGATTTTGCTTATTGGGGAAAAAGGGGAAAGGTTTGAAGTCCCTTTTCCCCGCTTTTTCAATTTGCCGGGGGGAACTTGGAAGGGGAAAAGATTTTAAACCCCCCTTTTCCTTCCCCCCCAAAATAGATTTTTTTTCATTTATATAAAAAGCTTTGAGAAAAAAGGGAACAAATTTTTTGCAGTGAGTAAAAAAGAAAGGATTTTTTTGGGAAGGGCCATTTTTTTTACCTTTACCATTCTTTGAAGGGGGGGAAAATAAACCCCGTTTTTTTTCCCAAGGGGCCCAGGGCCCCCCGCTTTTTTCCATCCCTTGCATAGTTTTAGGGAGGGGGTCTGGGGAAACCCTTTCTTTTTGGGGCCCCCGGTTTTGAATTTTAAAAAATTCTTTTTTTTATATGGGGAAAAGGAAAATTTTTCTTTTCCAGGGGGAACAAAAAAGTATGGAGTCACCATCTGCAGCCCAAAACCTCGCAAAGGGCGGGGCAGAAAAAACGGAAAAAAAAAAAGTTTTTTTAATGTCTAATCGCTCTGAAATTAAAATTTTATTGGATGAGATATATTCTGAGAAGCACGAAAAGTTTGAGGTCTCTTTGGATTTCTAAAAAAAAAAATTTTTTTATTAAAATCGATAAAAAATTTATATCCCGGGCCACGGGGATTAACGGGGGAAAGGCAAGGGAGGATGATTTATTTTTCCAGGAGGGGGCATTTTTTTGTTTTGGGGGGGGCGTAAACGGCCAAAGGATGGATTGGGGAAAAATTTCCTTTGGTTAATATTTCTTTCCATGGCTAAAACAAAAAATTTTTTTTTTCTCCAAAAAAAACCCTTAATTTGAAAAAAACCGATTTGAATTACCCGGGGGCCGTTAAAAAGGGGGAAGGAAATTTTAAAGGGTGTGGGTGGGAACAAACGTTATTATTTGTTTTTACGGGGGGGAAAAAATCCATTTGTTTTTTTTAATTTTTTGTTCCTCGGATTATTTTTTTTTTCCCCCCGGGCGCGAAACCGTTTGCTTGCTTTGGAAGGGGGCTTTTTTAAAAAGAAATTTTTTTTTTTTTTTCCAGGGGGTGAAAAGGGTGTTTTGGGGAAGGGGTTTTTGGGGGGTTTTGATGCAAAAAAAAGCCCCCTCTTATTGAAATTTTACGCCCTTTTCATTGTTTTTAGCCCCAAGGGCAAAACCATTTTTTTTTCTTTGGTTTCCACCAAATTTTTTGGAAGGGTGTTCGAATTTCTTCAGTGGTCTTCCAGGGGATGAACGGGAAATAAAATTTTATTTGGGGGGGGCCCGATTTTTTTTTTTTTTTTTCCGCCTGGGTCCCATTATTCTGTTAAATAAAAATGGGGAAAGGCCATTCAGGTTTCAGTTGCTTTACCCAGGAAAAAAAAAAAACAGGTTAAGTTTTAATGTTAACTTTTTATTAGTGGGTTCTTTTTAAGTTTTGGGGGCCCCAATTGGGAAAAAAAAAAAGGGGAAAGGGGAACCAGTTCGGGCTCTTGGGGGGGGCACGTGGCCCCAAACCCCCCAAGCCAGGGGGAATTAAGGGTTTGTTTTTTTTTGCTTGGGCGCGGCGGGGGGGGGGCCTTGAAAAAGGATTGGGGATTTCACGATTTGGGGGGGTTTTAGTGGTCCCATTTCCCACAGGAGGAAAAAACGGACCTTTTTTTTTCCACCAACGAGTTTATTTAAACCGGAGGGGGGGATTGGAATAAAACCAAAACGGAAAGATTTGTTCAAAAAACATGGGCAAAAATGGAAGTTTTCCCTTGTAACAACAACGTTTTCAAAAAAAGGTGGAAAAGGGGGGACCCCGTGTTCGAACCTCCCCCAAACGGAAGGAAATAGTTGGGGGAAAAAATTTTATTAATTAAAAATGTGGGCATTTTTGGGGGGGGGGGACCGTTAACAATTTCCCCAAACCCAAAAGGTTGGCGGGGGGGAAGTTAAAAAAAAGCAACCGAGGGGGAATAAAAGTCCCCCATTTATTTGATATGTTTTCTTTTTTTTTTTTTTTTGGGTTTATTACCAAATCTGGGGTTGTCAAGAATTTCACCATTTGGAGGCCACAGTTGTAAAAAGGCGGATGGTTTCAAAAGAATTTTAATAACGGGAAGCCCGGTTTTTTACGGGGGGCATTTTTTTTGGTTTTGGAAAAAATATTGAAAATGGAAGGAAAAGAAGAAAAATTTTTTGGGAATTTTTATGGAAAAATTGACAAGGGGGATTTCCGTGGAAGGCCAGGATTTCCCGCCTTTGGGGGGGGCTTTTTTTTTCCCCCCCTTTTCTTCCGGGGTGGGGCTTTCCCCACGAATTCCAAGGGGGGAAGGATGGCCGTAAAAATTTTTTTTCTTTGTTTCCCTTGGGAAAAGGTTTGTTAAAATGGTCTCCGGGGTCGGGAAAAGAAAAGTTTTGTTTTTCCCTAAATTGTTAAGGTATGGAAAAAAAGGGGGCTTAATGGGGAGCAACAAAGTAAAACTTTCTTAAAATTTTTTTTTTTGTAAGGTTGGGGAAAAAAATAATTTTCCCCACGGAAAACCAAATTCCCCCCAATTGGGAAGGGGGGGGGGAAAAAAAACTTTGGCCAATTTAAAAAGAGTTTTAAATAATAAAAAATCCCCAAATGTTTTCAGGGGGCCGGAATTTTCCTTGTGACCAAAATTAATTTTCACCATAATTTGGTGGGGGGGATTTGGGGCTTAGTTTTTCTTTCTTTTTTTTCAGGGAGGAATTTAAAAAAGGTTCATTGGGCCCCACTGGAACCGCCCTTTGGAGGGGGACCCCCAATAAAACGACCGGGGAAAATTGTTCCAAACCTTTCGGGGGGAAGAGGGGAAAGAATTTTCATTGGGGCAATGCAGGGGAATATTGAGGAGAAAGTCCCCAAGGGGCTTACGATAGGTTTTTTCCCCTGGACCCGGGGGGCCAAACAGGGGGGGGAAGGTTTTCCGGAAACGGGAGGGGGATCGAACTTTTTTTTAAGGTCAAAACCAAAAAAAAAAAAAACCACATATTCCGGGGGGAAAAAAAAAAAAAACATTTCTTCCCCGCCAGGGGCTGCGGCGCCAACCCCCCTGTTTTCAAGGGAAAACTTTTCCCTTAGCAAAGGAACTGGGAAAAGGGGGGGCTGGTTTCCTTTCCCAAAAAAAAAAGAGGGTTAAAAAACAAGTTATATTGCCCATCAGTTGATTGCCCTTTATAAGCCGGGAGGCTTGGGATGGCCTTTAGGAAAAAGAAAAAAGGAAGGGCGAATTTTAAGAATTTTTTTCTTGGGGGGTTTTTTTTTTGTCATCGCGTATTATTTTTGATAAAACAAAATGTGTTTTTCCGTAGGAAATGTAATGAATCATTTTAGCTTATTTTTTCTTGCGGGGGCCCCGAAAAAAGGGAAAAAAAGTTTGTCAGGGGGCATTTAAAGCGGCGGCCAGACGGCAAACAATGGCTTTTGGTGACTACTATTTTTTCAAAAAGGTTTGGGAGGGGGGGGGGAAAAGAGGGGGGGCAATACGTACAAAGGAAGGGGGACTTTTTTTTTTCCCCCTTTCCCCTTTTTCCCGTTTTGGTTTCCCAACTTAAGTAAAAGGCCCAAAACCCCCCAACCCCCCCGAAAAAACCAAACCCACAAATTTCGGAACCCCAAAAGGGCGGCCAACCCCGGTTTTCCTTTTTCCCCCGAAGGACGGGAAAACCGGGGGGTTGGCCGGCGTAAAAGCCGGGTTTGTTTCTTTCAATTTTTTCCAATAAAAACCTTCCCTCCTTTTTTTTCTGGACCTCCCTTGAAACGGGGAAAAACCCCCTTAGTTTTTCCAAATTTTTCCAAAACCCCCGTTTGGGGGGGAAATTCCTTTTTTTTTGGGGAAGGGAAGGGGGGGGAGTATTTTTCCGGAAGGGAGGGGGTTTTTCAATTTTTTTTTGTGTGGGGTATATATCCCGAAGTTTTAAGGGTTTTAAAAAAAAAATTTCAAACCTTTTATGAAATATTTTGTTAAAAGGAAAAAAAGGAAGGGGAAAGCTGTCTTTAGGACGTTTTAATGGATAAAATTAAAAAAAAAAAACGGGCTTTAGTATTCAAAGGGGGGAAAAAAACACCGGCAAAAAGAAAAAAGGGGTTGATTCCCCAAACTTTTTTCGTGTTTTGTTTCACCGTTTTGGGGTTTGGGGTTTCCCCCGTGAAGTTTGGGGGGGCCGAAAAAGCCCGCGGTGTTTTTTGGGGTTTTTTTTAGGGGGACCCCAAAAAAGGGGGGGGAAAAACCCCCAATATAAAACCAGTTTGCCAATTTGGAAAGTCCCTTTTTTTTTTTTAAAAGAATTTCCTAACCTAGCGACACCAGAATCAAAGGGCGAAGGTTTACGGATTGTTCTTTTTTGGTTTTTTTTTCTGGGAAGGATTTTTTTTTCCACCTTTCTTGGGGAAACGGGGGGGCGTTTTTTTTCGGCGGGGGGGACGTTGTAAGGGGGATCAATTGTCCACCGGGAAACCGGGGAAGAAGGGTTTTCGTTTTTTCCGGGGGGGGGGGGGGGGATTATTCTAGTACATTTTTGGGGGGAAAAAATCGGATTTTGATTTAACCCCAACATTTTGAAAAAAAACGTTTTTTAGCCCAAATTTTTTTTTTTTTTTTTCAAACCCTTTTTCAGACCGCATTTGAAAAAAAAAAAGTTTGGCCTAAAAAAATTCCAAAAAAATTATTAATTTTTTTTTTTTTTCCCCCTTTTTTGGGGGGAAGGCGGGGCCATTGGGGGGGGGACCCTGTTTTGGGGCAAAATTGGGGTTTTGGGGGAGTAAACATGAGGAAAGAGGTTCGTGGTGGGGGGCGGTCCGGCGGGGGGACCGGGGGGAAGTGGTTTACCGGGGGTCGGGGGGAAAAACCCAAATTTGTTAAAATTTAGAGGGATGAAGGGGGACCCCAAATTTTGTCCCAGGAGGGAAGCCAAACGGAAATTCCCCAAACCCACGCAAGTTGGGGAATTTTTTCTCCCGTTATTTTTTTCCGGGCCATGAAGGGGGGGTTTTAAATTGGGAAAACTCGGGGGGAAAGGATGGGGGAAAACTAGTTTTCCGAAAAAAACAACAAAAAAGCCGGGCCCGCAAACCCGGGGGCGAAGAAAAGTACTGAAAAATCATTTTAGGAAGGAAAGAAAAGGGGGGGGGGGGCTTTTTTGTTTTCTTTTCGTTTGCCGCGATGGGCCTAAAGGGGGAAAGGAGAAAGTTTTGGGGAAAGGCCCAGCCTCTTTTGTTCTTTCCTTTGTGGAGGCAAAAAAGGGGGGGTAGCTTTTTTTTTCCCACCCCGAAAACCGCCATTTTTTTAACTTATGAGGGGCGCCCACTGCTCAAAGGGGATTTTTTCCCCTTTCTTCCAAATGCGAAAAGGAGGGGGCCCAGTTAGGGGAAAACAAAAGAGGGGGGGGGAAAAAGGGGGGGGGGGGAGGGTGGAAAAAAAAGGGGGATTTATTTGATAGTTTAAAAATTTTAATTAAAGTTGTAATTTTTTGTTTTTTTTTTTAAAAAAGTTGGGGATAAGAAAGAGGGGGGAAAAACTTTATTCCCCAACAATTGAGGTTTTTTTCCGGGAAAAACATTATGGGGGGGTTTCCAAAGGGGGGGAAAGGAGACCCGGAATAATTTATTTTTTTTTCTTGGGGGGGAGAACCAAAATTTTTTATGGGGCAACTTTTTGGACATTACTGTCGAGGTATCAGATCTCTTTTAGGCTAATGGTTCTTGAAAAAAAAAAAAAACCCGGTTTGTTTTTTTTGGGCATGGGTTTTAAAAACCAAAACCCTTTTGTACCTTTTGGGCTTAGGCCAGGCGAAAAAAGTTTTAACAGGAAAGAGGTTACAACGGTAAAGAAAAAGGGGGGGGGGTGGGCCCGTAGGGTTCATTTTTTGATAAAAAAGCGGGTTTCTTTTCCCTTAAAACGAGGGAGGGGGAAAAACGAAAAAAAACAAATTCACGGTTAAAATTTTGGGGGCCCGAAAAAGGTTTTTTTTTGGGGGCCACCCGTATTTGGGTGGATTTCTTCGTTTAAAAAAAAATTTTTTTGGAATTTTGGGGGAAGGGGGAAATGTTTTCAATTTCGAAAGTAAATCTGGGACCAAAAACCTTTTTTTCCCGTTGGGCATTAATTATTGGGTTTTTACCCCCTTGGGAACCGTGTTTATTTTTGGAAAAAAAAAAACAATCGTTTTTCTTTTCCATCAAGGGTTTAGGGGGGGGTAAAGGGGAATCCGGGACCCCCAAAAGATGTTTGATAGGGGGAAAAGCAAGTACATTTTTTTGGGGGGGGGCCTTTTTTTGGGTTTTTTTTCTAAGGGGAAGGTAACAGGGGAAACGGGGGATTTTTTCATTTTTGATGGGAAAAAAAAAAACCCGTTTTTTTTTCCCCTCACTTTTTTTGGGCCGTAGCTGGTGATGGAAAATTTCAGTTGTTTTTGGAAAGGGAAAACCAAGGGCTTTTTTTTCCAAAAAAAAAGTTTTAATTCTTTTAAAAGGGAATTTAAAGTAAGTTTGGTTTTTTTTGGGGGAGGGTTTTTTCAAGTTTTGGGGGAAAAACGCGACTTTTGATGTCGGGATTATTAAAAAATAAAAAAAAATAAAAAAGCAGGTAGGGGGGGGGGGGGGGGGAAAGGTATTTTCAAAGTGGAGGACCCTTGGAAAAGAAAAAGGGGGTTTTTTTTTTTCTTGAAAAAAAAGAAAAAAAAACCAACCGGATTGGTTTTGGAGGGGGTTGCGTTTATTTTTGGGACTTTTTTTAGGGGGGAAAAAAAATGGGGGAAAAAACCCCCCCCGGGGCTGGGGCGACGCAATTGGGGCTCTTTTGGGGGGGGGGGAGGGGGTGGGCTTTTTGGGGACGTAAAATTTGTATGAAAATTTTATAAAAAAATTTGATGGAATATTTTTCTTTTTGGGAAAGGTAATATAATATGCGAGGGAAGTAACAGAGTTTGTGATTTTAGATATATTTTCAAACGGATGCCCTGGGGGAAAAAAACAAAAAAAAACATGTTTTTTTCCGACCTTAAAGCTATAACTTTCGTAACCATAGAATGTGGGGGGAGGGTTTTTTTTTCCAAAACCCCATTCTTTATCAATAAGGGGGGGCCATTTTTTGTTTTTTTCCCCCCCAAAAAAGCCCCTTTATGGTTTTTCTATGGTTTCTATTTTAATGGTATAAGGGGGGAAAAAAGGGGGTTTTTTTCGAAGGGTTTTGGGGGGGGGCCCCCGACAAAATTTGGTTGAAAACAATATTTCGGTAATTTGTATAGTTAGGAATGTTTTGCATTTATCTTTTCTTATTATTTTATGTTATTAAAATTTTAATATTTTCAGCTAAAAATTTTAATAAAAAACCCCCCAAATAACTTTGTAAAAATGATAAGAAAATTTTTTAAAAAAAAAAAAAAAAAAAATAATTTCGGGGGTGTTTGAACCCCCTGAGGGGGAAAAATCGCTGTTTCCCAAAACCCCCAGAAACTAGCAGAACAGGCCCAAGGGAAGGCCATTTTAAAAATCTTGGAGCTCCAAACCCCAAAACCTCCCATCTAGGTTCTGGGAAAACATGGGGTTGTAGGCTTCGGGGGGGAAAAAGGACCCCCCTTTTGGAAACCCCCTTTTTGCGGTTTCTTTTTTTCTCCCCCTTTTAATAATGGACAAAAAAAAATATTAAAAGGGGTTTCAATACCACCCCAACGCACGGGTAAAGGGAACCTGAAAAGGCTCAGATTATTACAACCCAGTTTTTTGGCAAGGGGGGGGGGCGCCTTTTTTTCCCTTTAAGTAGGTTTAGGGGGGGGGGGGCTTAAGGTTTTTCGGGAGGGGAAACCCCCCAAAAACAAAAATTTTAGGGGCTTTGCCCCGGAAAGGGGGGGGGAAGGCCGGGGGGGGCGGGGGATAACCGCGGTTTTTTTTAGTGTAACCCCTTTACCCACCAACTGAGGAAGGAAAAGAGGGGGGCATTGGGTGGGGGGGCTTTATATGTTTTTTTTTTTTTTTAACCACCCAAACCCCCCAAGACCAAACACTTCCGAAAAAAAAGGGGCCCCACCCAGGGGAATCGGGAGGGAAGGGGAAAAAAGGATTTTGGGGTGAGGGACTTTTTTCCTCAGGGAAGAAGGGGGGGGAGAGGGCCCATGATTTCGTGTTTTTAAGGGAAAACTTTAACGTAAAAAGAAAAGGGGAAGGGAAAAAAAATGGGGGATAAAAACTTGGGGGGGGGAAGGTTTAACTGTAGGAAAAGGAACCGGGGGGATAAAACAATTTAAATTTAATTTAATTAATTAAAAACAATTTAAAAAATAAATTAAATAATTTTATTATAATAAAATAATAAAATAATTAAATTTTTAAATAATTATACTAAATTTAATAAATTTTTCCAGACAATTATAAAAACCCAAGGGAACCCCTACTTGAAAAACGTTTTTTTTAAAAGCTTTGGTTTTTTCTTTTTGGGAAAAGAAAAAAGCCGAAAGCCCTTTAAACACTCGCGCCCCAAATTGGGCGGGGCTTTTTGGTCCACTTTTTTTTGTCGGCCTTTTTGTTTACCCAAATAAGATTGTTTGCATTAAAAAAAAAAAAAAAATACATTGCTCATTATCTTTAAATTTTTATTTTTTTTTTTTCTTTTTTTGACTCCACGAAGAATCGAAACATAACCTTCAAAAAAAGGTAAAACCAAATTTCTTTTGGACATTTGTTTTTTTTACCAAATTTTTTTTTGAAATTTATATTAATAAGAGACTATTTTTGTTTGTGGCAAAGAAACTAACGATTGGGTTTTTAGCAATTAAAAAAAAAAAAAAAAAAAGAGTTTAATTATTATCTAAAAAAATAAAATTTTTTGATTTTTTTTTTCAAACTTTTATTTTTGTTGAACTCCCGATTTTCATGTTCCGGATTAATAGAAATTTAGGGAAATTTTATAATCTTTAAAATTTTTTTATTTTGAATTTTGAGGGGGAAAAAAACACATTTCCATTTTTTCAAAAAATTTCAAAAAAACCGGAAAAAACCAATTTAAACCCTTTTTCCCGGCCAATTTTTTTTTGGTTTATTTGGCTTGTTACATTTTTTATTCAATATGTATGGCCTTTCCTTTAAAAAAATTTTCTGCAAAACGGGGGAGGGGAAATTTAGGGGGGCAAAAACCTTTTTTAACCCCGGGGGAAATTGAGGGAAACTTTACGTATTGGGTTTTAGGGCCCATTTTCCTTAAAATTTTGTGTTAAAAAATTTTTTGGGGACAAAAAAAACTTCCTACCTTCACCCCCCAAAACAAACTTTTTTTTTGAAAAGGGGGGGGGCCATTTTTCTTAAACCGGTTTTCGTTTAAAGCATAAAATGTAAAAAAAACCGGCGCGGGAAAAAACCGGGCTTTTTTAAATTCCTTCCATTACATAAATCTATTAGCCTCTCTTTTCTCTTCTAATCCCCCACCCCTCAAAACCAATAATTTTATTTCAGCTTTTTTTTTTTCTTTACGTTTACTACTTTTCCTCTTTTTTTCTGGGGCCCTTTTTTGTTTCCGTCTGGGGCCATTTTTTTTTTTTTTTTTTCTCCTTTTTTAAAGGGGGGGGGGGGGAACCCCCACTATACATTTTTTTATTTATTATAAATTTTAATTTATTAAATTTTATATTATATATAACTCGTAATATATATTCTATATGATATGAATTCTATTCTTATGAGTTTATATAATAAAATAATTTTATATAATATATATATTAAATATTATAATATTATTTAAAAATTTGGTGGGGCCCCGGGGCCGTTTTTTCTGGCCCGGTTGTAATTTTTTTGCCGCGCGAGGTTAAGTTGTTTTACCACGGGCCAAAAAAACCGGGCTTGCGTTATCATAAAATATTTTAGAAAAATTTATTCCTAGTTAATCAATTTAATAAATTAAGGAAAATTTAAAAGCTTTAAAAAAATATTTTTATTGTATTATTTAAAATTTTTTTCTAAATCTTTTTTTGGTTTTTTGGAAAAAAGGTTGTTTTTTTTGTCATTTTTAAATAAGCTTTATTTTTGTTATGGTGTTTTTTTTTTTTTGGGTTTTATTATTTTTTGTAAACGTGGGGAAACCAAAAAGTTCGGAAAACTAAAAAAAAAGGGAAAAACAAAAATAAGAATAGTTTTAAAATTATAAAGGCATTTAATAATAAATTTTAATATACATAAATTAAAGAAATCTTTTTAATAAAATCGTAAATTAAAAAAATAAATCTGGATTAGAGTTTTGGTTCTTTTCCGAATTTTAAAAAAAGGGGGGATGGGGAGAGGAAGTTAAAACTTTTTATCGATACAACGAACCCGGAATTAAAATTTCCGGATTTTTTTTTTTTCCGGGATTAATTTTCAATTGCAAAATGAAAAGAAGGGGCGTTTTTCAGGTTTTTGGCCAAACCAAGGTTTTTTTATTTTTTTTTTTTTAAAAAAAACTAAAAGAAGAAGAAAAAAAAAAGTACCCCGAAGGAATTTTTAAAAAAAAGGTCTTCGTCCTATGTGTAAGACTCGACGAAAAAAGAGTTTTTTCCAGGGGTCTCCTTCGGAAAAATCAAAGGCGGGGGGGGAAGAAACGGGGGGGGGGGGGACTTTTTTCCCCGGTTTCCCCCCTTCTTTGGGTCCCCAAACCGTTCGGCTCGAAAAGCCCTTAAAGAAAAAAAAAACATACAACCAAAATTATTATTATATATTTATTAAGATTATATTATATAATAATAATTAAATATTTATATATATTAATATTTATATTTATATATTTATTATATAATTATTATATTTATATTATATATATATTATTAAATATAATTTTTTTTCTGGGGGGGAAAAAGCATTAAAAAAACAGAACGAGCTCAAACCAGGGCTCTTGTGCGTAATTAAAATAAATGCGTTATTATTTTGGTGGGGGGACTTTTTTCTTTTTTTCTTATTGGAGTTTTAAAAAGCTAAAACCACCCCGTGGGGGGGACGGGCTCTGTGCAGGGGTTTTTTTTCCCCCAGGGGGCCGGATGTATTTCCGCCCCGATTTTTTTTTTTGGGGATTTTTTTCATTTTATTTTCAATTTGGGGGTTTCTTTGTTATTGTTAAAAAAACACTCTTCCTTATAAAGGGGGGTGTGAAATTTTTCTGTGCATAATAAAACAACAAAAATTTAAAATTAAATTTATTTTTAATATGAAATTAATTAATTTAAATAATTTAAAAAAAAAAATTAATTTGAATAATAATTAAATAAAATTAATCAAACAAAAAGCTTGTATACCATCTCAATTAATACGTACCAAATGAACATATAGATTTACCCAAAAAGGGAACAAGAAAATATACTAACTATCAAGAAAGCAAATAAGTTGATTCTACTGCAATTTTAATTTTTGGTAATTAAAAATTAATTTTAAAGTGAGAATAAGGAAAAGAAGATAGGGGGTAAGAAGGGAAAAAAGAAAAGGGGGAAAAGAAAAAAGTTGAGTTGGACGTTTTCTAAAAAAATAAAAAAAAATTTTTTTTCCCAACAAGAAACAAAGAAAAAAAAAAATAAAATAAATTTTAAATAAATAAAAATTTTTAAATAAATAATTTTTTTTAAGAAAATAAAATTTAATAAACAATTATAATTAATTTTAAATAAATAAAAATAATTCTGCAAAAATTAATACAGAAAAAAGGTGGGGGGGGAAAAAAAAAAAAATTTTTTCAAGGTTGGGGGAAATTTAATAGCCGGGCCAAATTTCTTTCCGGGGGGGGGGCAGATAAACCCCCAAATTTTTCGAAAAAAAAAGGTTTTATCTGGGGGCCCCCCCCACCCCCACGGGGCGCAAAAGGGTTTGGGGTTTAAAAAACCTTTTTAGGAATGTAGGAAGGGGTTTTTTCTTTTGTTATTAAAATTATGGGCTATTTTGATAAAAAACCTACATCAAAAAGGTAAAGTTGGTTTTTTTTTTTCATTATTTTTTTTAGGTTTTAAAGTTTTGGGGAAAGATAATTTGCCCTTTTGTTAAAAATACGAAAAAAAGGAAATTGTTTAAAAAAACCTTTTGGGCGAGTTAGCGGGTTGGGCCCAAGAAGTTAGGAAAAAAAAACCGGGGGAAAAAACCGGGGGGGGGGGGGGCGGGGGGGGGGGGGCCAAAAAAAAATTTTTTTTTTTTCAGGGAAAAAAAACCGGGCGGTTTTTTTTCTTTAAAACAGGGGTTTTAAAAACTGTTAAAATCTTTTTACCCACTAAAATTTAATAAAAAAGGAAGGGTTTTAAAAAAAAATTCAAAACCTAAATAAAAAAAAAAAAAAAAATTATATTTTTAATTTTCCAAATTTTTTTTAAACTTTTTCCTTTTTTGTTATTTTTAAATTTTGATTGCAAAAAAATTATAAAACATTAAAAAACCTATAAATATAAATCCAAATTTTTTTTTTGGGGTTGATTTTTTTTTACTATTTTGATTTTTCAAAATTTTAAAAAAAATTGAAGGGCCCAAAAAAAAAATAATAAATTTCCCGGAGGTTTTTTAAAAAAAAAACTTTTAAAAAAATATTCGGGAAAAATTTGATAATATTCAAAGAGAAATTTTCGGGATAAAGAGAAAAAATAAAAAAAAATTTATAAAATGGTATTTAAAAAATAAATTTTGGTTTTTTATTTATTTAAAAAGAAAAAAAAAATATTCTTCTAATGAATTTTTCAAAAATATTTTTTTCCGGAAAAAATTTTTTTTTTTTTTTTTTCCAAAAAATTATTTCCCTTTTTTAATTCTAAAAATTAAAATAAAATGTTTTTTATTTTTTTACTTTCATGTTAATTTCAAATAAATATTTAAAAATTTATATTTATCATTTTAAAATATAATTGTGTTATATCTATCATAATTATTTCAATGCATATTTAAATATAATACAAAATATATTAGTATTAATATTCAAACATTTTCATTATAAAAAAATAATAAATTATTAATATATATAAATTAATTTTAATTAATTATATTATTTAATTATTATTTATATTTATTTTATAAATATATTTTTATTTTATTATTACTTGCGAAAAGGGGGAAGCATCCTTGCCAAACATGTTCGTTTTCTTGGCTACCCCCCCCTCCGGTGCGCCTTTTCAAAAGGGGCCAACCCGAAGTTGAAACCCCCATTAGTTAGAGAAAAAACGGGAATTCTAATTTTGCGCCCCCCCCCAAAATTTTCCCCAAAAAAAAAACAGATGTTTATTCGATACAAAAAGCTTCGTCATTTAGTTTTTTTTTTTGACGGGGGGGGGGGGGGGTTGGTCAAATTAAATGGAAACAAATTACATAAAATTAAATATAAAAAAGACAGGGTCATCTACAAATTGATATTATTTGACAAGGTTCAAGTTTGACAAATAACGCGAAGGATTATTTTCAAAAATAAAATTTTGCTTTTTTTTAACAAAAACCCCCCATTTTTAAAAAAATAAGGGAAAAATATTTCAAGTTGCCAAAAAATGGATAAAAAAGGCAATCTGAAATCTATTATTTATAGTAGATTTGTACGAGAATTTAAATTTTTAGTTTTTTGATTAAAAAACAGATTTAAAGTTTTTAAGCAATCTTTTTTATTGAATGAATAAGAAAAAAATATTAAAAAATAAATTTTTATTTAAAAAAAAAATTTTTTTCATTAAAAACATTATTTAAAAAAAATTAAATATTATTTTTTTAAATTTAACTTTTTAAAAAAAAAAACAAAATAGAAGATAAAATATTCTTTTATTTAAAAAAAGTTTAAAAACGGTTTTAAAAGTTGTTTTCCTATTTAATAGGGGGGAAACTTTAACAATTAAGGAAAAATTATTTTTTTTAAAAATTTAAGGGGGAAAATCTCAAATATATATGTTATAATCTCACAATTTATACTATATTTTAAAATATGTATTTAATAAAAAAATAATTTTATAAATATTTTATATATTCCTGAATATTTAATATTTTTCAGAGATTTTGGCTTTAAAATATTATATTTATATTTTATAAAATTAATATATTAAATAAAAATTTATTATATTTGATTTTTTTATTAATATAATTACTGTATTATTAATATTATTTTTTCAATAGATGTTTATTAATGGTGTATATGTTTTATATTAATAATAATAAATAATCATATAAATTTTTAAATTAATTAAAATAAATTTTTAATTAAAAATTGATAATATTTATAATAATATATTATTTAATTATATTTTTATAAATTAAATATATTATATTAAGGTGAGGAGAGGAAGAAGGGGGAAGGAAGAGGAAGAGGGAGGAGAAAAGAGAGAGAATTTGTAGTAAAAAAAAAAGTTTATAGCTACCTTGCCCCCAACTGAAAATGTTTTTATAAAAATAATATTTTATAATAATTTTATAATAATTTATTTCTTTTTTATATATTTTATAAATTTATTTATTTAAATTTATATATAAATATATTTTAATATATAAAATTATAATATTTTTTAATTATTTTATAAAATTTTATATTAACTATTATTATATTTGTTATACTAAATCCTAACAACAAAATAGAGAAAGATGTCAACTTTGAAAATGATATATATATTATAATATTAATAAAATTTTAATAATTATTTATATTTTTTTTAAAAAAAATCAACCAAAGTAAATTTTCTTTCTTAAACATATCAAATTGAATTTTTTTCTTAAAAATTTTCTTTTTTTCGAGTATAGTAATAAATTAATCCATAAAAATTGAAAAAAAAATTAAATTTTTAAAATTTTTCATTACCTTTTTTTTTTTATAATTTTATAAAAAAAATTTATTAAAGTCAAAAGTGAATCAATTTTAAATTATTTAAATTTTATGATTTGAATGATGTTTTTTAAAGAATTTTTTCTAAGTTTTTTTTTGGGGGGGAACTTTTTTTACCAATTTCTTTCCTTTACGGAGGGGGCTAAAAAAAAATAAATACCCCCCCCGGGCCCCCCCCCGGCGGGCCCCATAAATTTTTTCAACCGCCCCGCCCCCCCCGTTCGGCAGAGGGCCGGGGAAATTTTACCCCCCCAAAATGGGGCCCAAAACTGGGGGCCCCCCAATTGGCCCCGGCCCCCCGCGCCCTTTAAAAGGCGGGGGGGGCCGCCCCCCCCCCCCCCGCGCTCATGGGGTTACCATGTTAAAAAAAAAACCTATTTTTTTTTATAAAAAGCCCCCACCCCCGGGCTTTTTTTTTTTCAAAAAAAAATTTATTTTTTCCCCAAAAAAAAATTTCAAAAAAAAACTTGTCTTTTCATTTTTTTTTCTTGGTTTTTTTTTTTTGTGAAAACCCACAAAGGAGGGGGCGGGGGGGGGGCCACGATATATTTTATAATTATATTGATTAATTTTAAATATATTATATATGTAATTTTATATTATATTTAATAATAATATTATATTATAGTATTTTAATATTTATATATTATATAATTTATTAATTATTTTATATAAAATAATTAATTTTATTTATATTAATTTAATTATATTTTTATTAAATATAATTATATTATTATATATTTATTATATATATTAAATTTTTTCTATATTATATATTAATTATTTTTCTATTACTAATTATATTATTTAATTTTTAATTTTAATATTTATAATTTTTTATTACGTTTTATTATACATAAATTATTATATATTGATAAATTATATCTTAAAATAAATTATTTATATATTATTATATTAATAATATATTATATTTATTTTATTTAATATAATAATTTTTATTAATTATTCTCTTAACTTTCTATTTAAATTTTATTAAATCTTTACTGTTAAATTACAAATATGGAAAAAAATGTTCTTTGGAAAAATCTTTTTTTTTTAGCCCCCCCAAAAAAAAAACCAAAAATTAATCCCCCAAAAAGTTTTTCGAAAAAACTACGTGGGTTTTGTAAAAGCTTCCTAAAAAAAATCAAGATTATTTTCCAATAAAGTTTTCTAATTTTTTCGCTTTTAAAAAAAAAAACAAAAAAACTCCGTTCGGAAAAATTTTTGTTGTCTTTCACACCGTCGTTCACTGTTCAAAAGGGGATTTTTTTATTAAATGTCTTTTATTATATCAAAATATTAATATATATTTTAACTCTAAATTAATATATACTTTATTTTTTCCTAATGTATTCTCTCTCTATATTTTGGAGTCTAGACATATATATTTATATCATCTGCGTATAAGACTCCTCGTTCTGATCTGGTTTCTTTTTTACTGCTTATATTAAATATATTTATATTTATATAAATAAATGTATATTATATTACATATTAAATTAGGATATTATTATAAAATTATATATCTTTTATTTTTATATTTAAAAAAATAAAAAATTATTATTTTGGGGAAAAAAAAACTTTTCTTTGGGCATGCTTTTGAGGAAACGCATTTTTCGAAAGGTTTTTTGCGGAAATTTAAAGAAAACGGTTCCGGTTTCGGTTTTTCTGAGTTTTTTCAAAGAAGAAACGTTTTCCGAAAAACGGGAAAAAACCAGGGCTTTTGTTTTTCAAGGGGTTTTCTTTTTAAACTTTTAAAAAAAATTTTCTTTATTCGTGGAGTTTATATAATATTCACAAGTGTACTAAGGTTTTTGCTAAATCGGGGGAAGGCAGTTTTTTTTTAAATTGTCTATACCTATTTTCCACGCTTAGCTGCAGATATTTTTTTTTCCAAGAAAGATAAAATTTGAATGGGGGCTTTTGCTAATTTTCATTCAGCTCGTAATCGTTTCTGGGATTATTCGACTATTTTAGGAGACATTTAAAAAAGGTGTTGGTGAAAGGATGGGTCCCCGTATTGAAAACGGGAAAAAACTTTAAAAAAAAGGCAAGAAAAAAAGGGGGAAGACAAAGGAAAGAAATTCGAAAGGGATATTTTTTTCAAAAAAACCAGTTATTAATGTTTTCTATTGGACCAACTTAAACAAAAAAAGCCCGAAACCTTTTTCAAAACATTGTTGGGAAAGGGCGGGGAACTTTTTACAAGAAGAACAAACTGTGTTAGGGGGGTAAGTTGTTTGCACAGTTCTTTACAGCTTTTTTCGGGGGGAAAAAAAAATTAAAAAAAGGCAAAAACCATAGTTATCCTATTTTACAGTTTTGTAAGCTAGGGTTGAAGGAAATGAATGCTGTTCGGGGGTTGATAAGAATACTGGGATTTTGATTGGTATTTTTTTTTTTCCTGCTGGGGGGGGAAAAAAAAAAAAACAACCCTTTTTCGTCATATTTTTTTTACAAAGAAAAAACAACCGAAAAAAAAAAGTTGGCAAAATTTTTTTTTTCTAAGTTATACTTTAAAACCTTTCATTTAAAAGCCTATATATATTCAGACCACAACCCCCTCCCCTTTTAACAACTGAAAGGAATGGCCCTGGGCAATTTTTTTTTTAAAAAAAAAACTTGGGGGAATTGGGGGATTTTTTTTTTTTTTCCAATTTTTTCCCATTTATTTTATTAAAAAAACAAAAAATTAATTTGAAAAACAAAAAAAAGGGGTGGGAAAATCGGGCTAAAAAGGGGGACCCCCCCCACCTAGGTTTTCAAAAAAAATCAAGTAAAGAGGGGTTTATTGAGATGGGGGGAAGGGAAAACTTGGTTGAAAATTAGTTTACAAAGATATCGATTAATATTTTTCGGGAAAAAAAAGTGAATTTTACCGGGGAATGGTTTTTTGAAAGGGGGGGGGGGGGACCATTTTTATAGCCCGGGTTTTATTGGGCTTTATTGTTTTTTTTTCAAGGGGGGGTGAAAATTCGTTTCTCTTGGTAAAAAAAAGTTTTTTTTTTACTTTTTCGATAGAGATCTTTAGGGCAAAAAAAATTTAAAATTTTTTTTTTAAACCGCACAAAAATATTTAACCTTTTTAAACTCTTAGAAGATAATTTAAATGGGGGGGGGGGTGAAAAAACTGGATAACATTGGTGGCTCAAAAACCGTTTAAATATTTTGATTATGGAACATCTTCTTTTATTTGAGAAATTTTAAAGTGGATTGGCGACATTAAAAATCTTAGGTTTGCGTTTATGAAATCCAATTCTTTTAAAACCCCATTTTTAATTAAAGGGGGGCCCGGAAAAAACAAGGTACCCAAAATGTTTGACTTTTCAAAAAAGTTGACAGTTATAGGAGTAAAATAAATGGTTAGGAAGAGTCGACAGTTACTGGGGTAAAAAAAAAAAAAAATGGTTTTTACTTTATTTAAACCAAAAAGACCATGATGGTTTTGAAAAAATCTTTGGGCAAACGTGGGGAAAACTTTTTTGCTTTTTTAAAAAAAGGGTGAAAAATTTGATAAAAATTAAATGTTTTTTTCTTTTCCTCAAAAAAATTTTATTTAACCTTTTTTTTTTTTCCCTTTGGATTTTTGTATTTTTGGAAGCTTTTTGGGCAGAGTTTTTGTCGATCCCATATTTTTTATTGGCAGGTAATGATGCCATCTTAATGTTCTTCGGTTTCGGAAAAAATTTTTTGGTTACAAGGTAATTGTCTTTCATAACATATTTGTCTGCTGCACCAAAAAATCTTCACGCCACATGGAAGTTTTATTAAAACATTTTTCAAAATTGGGATTTTGGCTTTCGGCAAGCTTTGTGGGTTTTACTTATGGGTTTCAGGAGGTTAAAAATTGGGCCCAAAAATTTGAAACCTTTTAAATAGTGTGGTTAATTTGTGTCCCGGAAACCCACCCCCAAGGAATATTTTTTTTCTTCCACTTTGAAAGCTTTTGTGCTCAAATTAAAACTTTTTTTTATTTTTGGCGCTATTTGTGGTACGACAAAGGCGGTTAAAAAAAAAAAAAAAACCAACCTAAGAATTTAGCTTCTTTTATTCTTTTTCCTCAACAATACTAACAAACCAAATTTTTTTTTAGTATTTAAACTTTAAATGGAAGCTATTCTGGAAAAAATTGAATACACCCAGTGGGCACAATAGTGTTTTTTTTATAATTTTGGAAATATATATATACTATATATATATATACTTATATATATATATATATGTATATATATTATATATTTATTATATATATATTATATATATATATATATATATATATATTATATATATATATTATATATATATATATATTATTATATTATTTTTCAACACAAATGATTTAAATGAGCTTATAAACTTTACTAAGTAAAAGTATAATCATCTAATATTTTCATTTTTGTTTTTATCTATTTTTTATGGGCCGCATCATGCCAACTGCCTGTATATTGTGAAAATATTTTTTGCTTATTCTGAAAAAAAAATTGAAAAAACAATTATTAATACCGGGTTTTAAGTGTTTTTTTTTTGAAAATATATATTTTCTATATATATATATATATATTATATTTATTTATATTATATATATATATATATTAATTATATATATATATTATATATATTATATATATTATTATTATTATTAATATATTATATATATATTACGGTTATATATTCTTTAACAATGATTAAGCTTAATACACATTTCATAAGTAAGAGTATATTTTCAATATTTTCATTTTTGTTTTAATACTTTTGTACATGCAATTATTCGGAAAAAAAAATGAAAAACAAGTGGGCAAAATAGCGGTCTTTTTTCAAGTGGGTTTTTCTGGAAAAGCTCACCCGTTCATGCCACCTTCTGTATATTGTGAAAAATATTTTTTTGCTATTAAAATAGTAGTCCACATGGAAAGAGCATTCAATTCTACACTAGAAAGTTTTTAAACCTAACATATCGGAATTGATGATATCCTACTTCAAGTTAGAACCATGTGCAACGTCTTTAATGAGAAAGTTACATCGTTAATCTTAATCGTTTACCCAAAAAATGAACGGTGTTAATCATTAACTTTATCGGTAAGAATGATGGATTAACGTTCTCGTCCATTAATGTCTTCAAGATATGATAGGAATGTAATTTTTCATAAATTTTTCACATATTCATAAAGTAGAAATATCATATAATAATAATAATTAATAATATAATAATTAATATAATAATATATAATAATATAATCAGGATATCATCTCAAAGTTATCTCGAGATGGCTGGGGATGAGAACATTCAATAGTTTTTTTGTATCTTCCCGTATACATGTGTAGATTACAGAAGTGAAGTAATGGATGTTGATAATCTTGATCTTGAGAAGAAAATAATTAATATGCGGATGAACCTGCATTAAAGGAGGAAGAAAACCAACCACAATAATAATAGCTCGAATCTTGGCAAAGAATTTGAGCAGTGTAGCTAAAAAGATTCGATATGATGCGTGAGATTCATATACTCTATATATTTTTCTGTCAAAGAAGAAGAGCTTTTTATTTTGACGCGAAGAGCTAACCTTATAGTGATTTAGGATAATGATTTTATTAGAGTGCTAAATAATATATGTTGATGTAGTGATGTGATCGATGATGATGAATATATACTTTGATTAGGGCTTGACCGTGAGTGGTTAGTGATATTGTAAAAAAAAAAAAAAAATATAATATCCTAACAATATTTATGATATTAAAGCCAATAGATTTAATAATTAGGCTTTTGACCTGATAGCAGATCCATTTTCATGCTTGCCAAAGAATCTTCCAAAGCGTCTTGTAGGATTTGCCGCTCTTGAATATTCATGTAACCGAATAGGATTACAAATTACGTTTTTAATACAATAATGTTATTTTTTATAAATTACAACGCTTTTAGGCCTACTTCTTTTTTAGCTAGTTACAAAAGGAGCAAGTTCAAGTACGACGAAGAAACGACTATCGACAGGCAAGTCTACTATTTTTCTTTTTTATTCTTCGATAACCCTGAATGAGAATAAGCATAAGAAACTGCAAACATTACTAAAGGATATAACGTGTAAGAATGAAACATTTTTACATTTTGAGAGGAGGTTTAAGAATTATGGAAAAAAAAGTTTATCAAAATCATTATACAATTCTGAATAAGAAAAATATTTTATAAACCAAAATTTGGTAGCGGTTAATGGATGGTAGGGAAAATTGTTAACTTGTTAAGTTATCACAATGTATCGTTAATAGTCTGTTACTTTTTCAAAATTAACAAGAAGTTAAGTTAAAGAAAAATTAATGAGTTTAATTAATCGGATTAAACGCTTTAAACGGTTAATGCCCCACCTTTGTTTATATATATTATATATATATATATATATATTATATATATTTTATATATATATTTAGATTTAAGATCTATAGTATATTTTGTATATCTATATCTATTATATATTATATATTTATATATATATATGAGAGAGAGAGAGGAGAGAGAGAGAGAGAGAGAGAGAGAGAGGAGCGAGAGAGAGAGAGAGAGAGAGAGAGAGAGAGACGAGAGAGGGAGAGAGGAAGGAGGAGGAGAGAGAGGAGGAAAGAGAGAGAGGAGAGAGAGAGAGAGAGAGAGAGAGAGAGAGAGAGAGAGAGAGAGAAGGAGAGAGAGGGAGATGAGAGAGAGAGTGAGAGAAATATACAGGGGGTGAGAGGAGAGAGAGAAGAGAGAGAGAGAGAGGAGAGAGAGAAAGAGAGCGAGGAGAGAGAGAAGAGAGAGAGAGAGAGAGGAGAGGAGAGGAGAGAGAGGAGAGAGAGGGACAGAGAGAGATGGAGGGAGAGAGCGGAGAGAGAGAGAGAGAGAGAGGAGGGAGAGAGAGAGAGAGAGGAGAGAGAGAGAGAGAGAGGAGCGAGGAGAGAGAGAGAGAGAGAGGAGAGGAGAGAGAGAGGAGGAGGAGAGAGAGAGAAGAGAGAGGAGAGGGAGAGAGAGAGAGAGAGAGAGAGAGAGAGAGCGGAGAGGAGGAGAGAGAGAGAGAGAGAGAGGAGAGAGAGAGAGAGAGAGAGAGGAAGAGAGAAGAGAGGAGAGAGAGGAGAGGAGAGAGAGAGAGAGAGAGAAGAGAGAGAGAGAGAGAGAGAGAGGAGAAGAGAGAGAGAGAGAGAGAGAGAGAGGAGAGAGAGAAGAGGAGAGAGGGAGAGAGAGAGAGAGAGGAGGAGAGAGAGAGAGAGAGAGAGAGAGAGAAGAGAGAGAGAGAGAGATGGATTTAACATGTCTCTGTTTTCCCCATCCCACAGCTAGATTAAAATCATAATCAAGAGATTTACCATCAAGGAGAGGAAAGATAAATAAATTAACATCCTTAAATATATTGACGCCAGAAGGAATTTTTCAAACATCTTGGACATCGCACCCTGGTCCCTACTAAAGGGTGAATATTGAGTTTCTATTGTTTTTGCTCGGGAGGGTAGAAGCATTTCTTTGAGAGATTTAGAATTAACGTAGTGGGGTAATGAACAATATAAATTTAATGTAAATAACTATGTAAATTTGTAAATTTTAACTTTAATTGTTGTTCCTTTGAGATAGAAATGGAAGTTTTCATTGATTTGTTGTTTTTGTGAGTAGTTTGTAAATAACAGAATTCAGACATATATTTAGAGTAAAGTACTGTATAATTTTATGTTGAATATCTGAATTGTCGAGTAAACCATAATCTCTCGTGGGTTGAGGGGAATTTCCTGATAACCTTAATTTGTGTGTCTCATTCTCAGGTTTTGGGTTTGGAACCTGCATCTTCCTGGTTTTGGAGGCTATACCTGGTTTGAATCTAACATCTTCCATATCGTCAGGAGCTGAAGTCATCGTTGCAGGTCTACCCAACATGACCGGCGATTGAAACAACGAGGCCACTAGTGGAAATTTCTCTTCTATCCGTTGAAGGAAGGGAATCCTCAGAGGAGAAACAATTCATCATCCAGATTTTAGCAACCCTTTCAGAGATGTCTTTACTTCCCAAGGTACTTAACCACGAACCTTAGTATCTTTTCATAACTTATAAACTTAAAATTAAAGGGTTGTTGTCTCTAAGACTGGAGAATATTTTTCACGTTGGCACCGATCTTCTTAAAAATTTGCGTTAGAGAAGCATTCAAAGTAATTAATAAAAGAAAGATAGACTGGTAAAAGATAAATAGATTTATATCGAAGACGATTAAAAAATAGATCGTAAGTTTTGGTTAAAACAGATTCCAAATATAAATTTTAATTAATTTTGTTTGTTTAAGTGAATATTAAATGACTTATATATATATTTTTGAAACCATAAGATAGAAGAACATTTGTAATGCTTCATTTTCTTTTTTGAAGATTATTCTGAGAAATAATAATTGTAACAAGATAAAATTTTGTTAAATATAAAGCAATATTATTAAATAATAAAGCTTTTGTTAAACATAAAGGAAGTATATTTAAAGATAAGTCTAGTTTTTCTTAAATATAATTTTCTTGCACGCATAAATTCACTTCTTCTGTGAAAATTCTAAACAAGAATAAAGAAGTAACAGTCTAGTGTCCGTTTGTGAACTAGAGTAAATCATCACAAATCTATTCATTTTATGATTTGTTTTTAAATAAGTATTTTTTTTTTATTTTTATCGTATAATTTTTCATTTTTTTCTTATTATTATTGAATTTATTTCCTATTATTTTTTTCCTATTAAATATATTATATATATATATACTATATATATATATATTTATATATATATATATATATATATTTATATACTATTATATATATATATATTATATATTATATACTATATATAATATTTAATTTAGTTGGATTAAATTATTATTTTATTTGCCTTAAAATATATTTGAAAGGCAATATTTCATAGCATAATCTTTTTTTAAACATTTTTATATATATATATATATAATTATATATATATATATTAGTATATATATATTATTTATATATTTATATATATATATATATATATTATATATATATATAATATATTATATATATATATTATTATTATATAAGTATATTATATATTATATATATATATATTTATTATATATATATATTATAAATATATGATGCATATATAAAATATACAAATTCAAATTATATTTTACTTTTTTAAAATAATATTTTCAAATCTCGCATTTGGAAGTGTATATATATATATATATATATTATATACATTATTTTTACATATAAACATTATATTATAATATATATATATATCTTATAATTTTATTTATTATATATATATTATTATATATTTTATATTATTATAATTTTTTTTAACAATTTATTTATTTAAAAGCCGTTAACTGTGGGTTGCTTTTGTTTATTCGTGTGGCTGTTAGGTGTTAAGTATTTATTAAGTTGGTAAAGTTTTTTGTAAAAGAGGCATAGAGTAAGTATTTGAAGGTACCAAGTTGTTTCTATAAGATCTGCAATATTGGCAACATAGTGGATGCATATTTTTACTTAAGATTGGGACCAGAGTAATCCAGTTCTGGGGAACCAACGATCAGCTGATGATGATAATATTGTTCATATAAATTAAAAGTTAAATACCCGTCAAGCCAATTTCCTTAAACCGAGCAACTGTGAAGAGATTTTCACGCTTCCACCTAGACAGAGATATTCATATTACCCGACACACAGAGAAAGAGCTCCTCCTCAAGTACAAAATAGGACCCCTCAGCGGGAGATTCTTGAAGAAAGAGTGTTCATCTAGAATTGTATAGGTGGGTGCTTCCTTCAATTGTAGTGGGAATGTGGTAGCAGAGCGTAGTTGTTCACTTTAGGGATTCTACCGCTCTGCAGCTGAGTGTGTAAAAGTGTACTTCACAGCGCCACTGTCGTCAGAAATCATTCATACATGATGAAGGATGATGAGTTTACTGGGTGAACGGGAAGACAGAAGATGGGAAAGCACCACTGAATGATCCCGTCCCAAACAAAATGATTAATGCAGTCCAGTGGTTGTCAATCCAGTTCAGGAAAATCAAAGAGCGACTCAGAGTCCAACGGTAGTCACCGTGGATGCTCAGTTCTTTCAATCAGTGTTACAACAGAACCAGCTAATGGAAAGATGATGCTTTGATATCCGCGTTGGAAGTGGATAAGAAGCCTAAGAAAATGATTCTTTGGGAAGTTTAGAATGAAACTGGTGAACAATGGTCAGTTTTCGAACAGATTTGAGCGTTTTGTGGTTCAATTACCAGGATCAACGGAAGGGATGGTAGCCTTATTGGGGAAGTCACCTCCAAGGTTCTGCTTTAGAAGCTTACATTAGTTGCTCGCGACATCAGAAATATCCATGTAAGTCCAACTTTTGCGTGGTTTTAGAGCATCTTGAAAAAAGTGATACAGAACCAAACGTGTTTACAAACGCGTAATGAAAGAAGAGGAAGACGTGCGCTGTTTGCTTTGGCGATTGTTGGATTGGCGCCAGAGATTTCAAGGGATGTAAGTTAAGAGAATGCCTATTGTGCGGAGAAATTTATTAGATAGTGTGCGGAAGTGGTCAAGACAGAGTGGAGCGATGCATTTAATTGGGAGTAGAGTTACGAGGGTTCGTAACTTTGGGGAGCATTGGTATAAATGGTGGACAGGTTTCAGAAGAAATAAGAAAAAAGGAAAATCGAAGAACTTGCCATTTGAATTCAGCAAGATAAAGGTTAATTCCATCTGTAACCATTGCAAGAAAAGAGGGCATAACATGAGTGAATGTTGGAATCGGCCACAATGTATGTATGGTAAACGAGGCCATATCGCAGAAGAATGTTATTTGGAACAGAACCGCTGTTTGAAATGTAAAGAGGTCGGCCCATTGAGGGGTTGTCCCAATTTGGTCAAGCACTCGGAAGCAACCACGAATAATGTGTCCTTTTGTAAAACGAACATTTAGGTAAGACTCTCGCCACAAAGATCGGGAATGAGGGGGTCTGGCATGGAAGACTCATGCAGAAGCGCAACAACAGCCAAAGTTAAGATGAATATGAAGGGGGATCTTGGGGAATTGATGTTGAGCGAGGATGATCCTGGAGATTGTCGCGGAGGATTCCTCGCGAATTTTTCATCAACAACATCGGTTTCAGTGCCGTTAAAATCTTTGCGAGCCCAGGGAGGATAGTGCACAGGTATATGTGGCTGGTTACATTTGTGAGAAGACATCCAGAGAGAATTACAAGGAGGGGGGATCCCAGCCTTTGACGAAAAACACCTTAAGAGATAATGAACAACATTTATAAAGAATGGAAGAACCAAGGGATGATAGTTTATCAGAGAAATGTTTCAATATCATTAATAAGAGCTCCCAAAAGCTTGAATTTCACAGTTAAAATAGTGGACAACACTATGGAGCCTCTTACGCTTTGTTGATACAGGGGAGTGACCTTATATGGCCAGTTGGTTTCGCATTATTGGACCAAAGAGGAGTCAATATTGGCCAACTGCTTTCAGAGGCATTTCTGGAATGGGAGTGTCGATTTCAGTCCTAGGGGAATAATGATAAGCTTAAATTATCCAAATTATGTCCTGGCCGGGCTGTTTGTCGTGTACCAGCAACTGTCGGAATACGATTTGGTTTTTTGTCAATCAAAATCTCTTTGCCTGTTGTACATAGAAGAATTAGTAATCAACGTGGGAATTATGTGCGACAGTAGCGGTGGATATGAGGCAGGGTTTACCGAGGGAAGAAACCTGTGCTTTGGTTGAGGCTGTAAGTATCAAACCTAAGAGGTGTATGATGGTAGAATTTGAAAGGAAGGGACGAATTCTAAAACAACCCGTTATGGTCGAGGCCTGGCGGGGATTGGCAAAAGATATCAAATTTGAACATTCCTTATTACATTTTTCAGGCAATAAAGCCTTAGTATTATTACAAAATAATGGTTAAACAACTAGGAAATTAAAAAAAGGGAAGATTTGTAGGACAAGTGGAAGAGTTTTACTACAGTGGAGGATCCATGTGATTGTAGTCGAATTGATAACAGAGTCTTAATGAATCTCGAGTGGATCCTGAAAATTTACCAGCGCTTTTAGATTGGATGAGGTAGATTTAACATCAGATCAAAGAAACCAAGTAATTAGATTGCTAGAATGCTATCCCTCTGTCTTGAATTGGGATATGAAAAAGGTTGGGTTGCACAATATCATTTAGCATAAGATCGAAACATTGACTGAAGATCCGGTGAAGTGCCAGTCAGGAGGTCACAGGGCCCCATGCTCAGAGAAATTGAGGCGATTGTAGAATTAGCAGATGAAGGAATATTCAGAGAGCAAGTCACATATCAGCCCAGTGGGTACCTATAGAACGAGACTGGTTAATAAGTTGTGCATTGACTATTCGGGGATTGATTAGCAAGTTTGTAGGAATGCTCACCGATTCAAGATGTTTTTTTCTTTCCTTTCCAAGGCATGAATATTTTAGAAGAATCTTTTATAAACGGTTATTTATTAACGGTGGAAATGGAGGAGACCAGCATTGAGAAAACGGCTTTCACCACTCCATTGCCCATTGGGAATTTCTACATATGCCGTTTGGAGTAAAAAACGAACTATATTGTGTTTTATTATTAGTGAGCATTGAAACATCTGAGATCTTAGAGAAGGTTCTATCAGCATTTGAAGAAACAGAATTTAAAATAAACAGCAAGCAAAGTAAAGATTCCAAAAGAAGTTCAATATTTGGGTCATAGAGTGTCCTGAATGGTATGGACCTTAAAAAACAATTTGCACAGGGATTATGGAGTTTCCAGTAACCAACTGTCAGGAAATTATGGCATTTCTGGGCCATGATCAATTCTATAGGTGCATTCGCTCATGCTCAGATAGCCAAACCATATTTTTGAAATTGTTGAGTAGCAGACTCATAAATGGACGAACCATGTTAGGGTGCTTTGAGGCATTGAAGAACGCTTAAATTGCCTAGATCGTATCGTATACAGATGATCGAAAAAGAACACCGTATTATTGTATGTTGGATGCTCAGATATAGGGGCGGAGCGTGTCTCTCCAGATCCAAACCAGGGAAGGGCTATAGCCTTCATCTCCACAACGTTTAATAAAGCCGAACCACTATAGTACAACTGTAGAAGGAAAGTTGCTGCAATAACGATGGAAGCTGTGAGGCATTAACCTTTCCTCTACGGGAATAAGAGTAGTCTTTATAATACTGATCATCAGCCGTTTTTATATTGATAGATGCCGTTAGTTGAACGACATGTAGCTCGCACGCTTGAAATAACGACATAGATTACGAGCTACAGCATATATCGGGAAAGAAAATATTTGTTGGCTGAATAGCTTTATCTAAACTAGTAGGTGACACCTCTGATGACAGGAGGGCCTTCCGGTTAAACTTCGGGGGTTTTACTGAGGTTAAACATTCTGGAGGGGTGATTTCTACTTCTTTCAGCTTGCTCTGTATGCTTTATATGGTTCAATTGAATATCATCTAAAAATTAGACAAGAAGTGGTTAAAGAATTGTTGGACAATAGGGGTGAGTATGGATTACCAGCTGGCAGAGATGCTAGACAAATGACGAAACAATTACATCTCATGAGAAAATCAGGTCAGTTTCCTATGACACAGGCAATAATGGCAATTGCAAAATTACATCATAGGCAGGTTTGGGTGTACTATGGGGACTCAAAGCCGTTGAAGTTTGGAAAGGATGCTATAAAAGGTATTTGTCATCTTTTGTGTTGTGGGGGAGTGCATTATAATCTCTTAGTACCCTTGCAGATTCAAACGAATAAAGAAAAAGAAACCATAAGTACTAACTTGGTAACACCTGAGGTATTCCCGGAGTGGATGTTATTGGATGAATCAATGGAAGAAAAGGGCGTTTCTGAAGAAGTACCACCAACAATGGTTGAAAACGCTACCAAAATTCCCCAAAACACCGGTGGGGAGGTTGAAAGCGATTTAGAATATCCTCGAATACATCACATTGTAATAGACCAGGATAATATAATAGATCCCTTGGAGATTGACCATGATGATAATGACCAGTTACAAAGATCTGACCAAACATTAAGACGCTTTAAAAGAGCGATATTACAAAAATTGCCCTTCAATGGGCCACTGAAACCTTTTGCTTGTGTAAGTAAGTATATATATCAGAGGAATGATCAGTTGTATAGAGAGTTTCCTACAGGGGAGTTTGCACTGATTGTCCCACATTATTATTTGACTGAGGTAGCAATAAAAACACATTGGATGTTCGCCCATATAGGAAAACACAAATTACATTCTCTGCTTATAAATTGGATATGGATCTAATACCAGCATCTGCAATATATACCACACCTGTTTATAAGTGTCCAAGCATGTAATGATCTCTATATCCTTTACGTTCCCCACACTAAAAATAATCACTTCAAGACCTTTTGAATTGGTGGCGATGGATCTGATCCAATTCCCTTGTTCACCCCAGGGTAATAATTATGCATTGGTGATGGTAGATCACTACACCAAGTGAGTGGCTGCGGTTCCTCTAAGGAATAAACAAAGTATCAACGTAGCAAACGCATTTCAACATCGAATATTGCCATTTCTACAAAAGTTACCGGAATGACTTCTAACAGATAATGGCAGAGAGTTTATAGGGCCAGAGTTTGAAGACCTTTTAAAGCGACAACAGATTAAACATGTACTGACTACTCCGTATATATCTTATAATGTCTATAAAGAAGTCAAATAGGTGGGATGAAGAGT
Source organism: Trachelipus rathkii (assembly GCA_015478945.1). Taxonomy (NCBI): domain Eukaryota; kingdom Metazoa; phylum Arthropoda; class Malacostraca; order Isopoda; family Trachelipodidae; genus Trachelipus; species Trachelipus rathkii. Next base: position 21,127 of record JABUQX010025383.1, on the reverse strand, counting down.
TATCACAGGTTTTACTAGTTTACAATCACACAACACATTCGATATTAAAAGTCAGATCTAAAAATATAGCTAAATACTAATCATATAATTTTTCATCCTCTTTAATAATCCCATTTCGAACTTCTTGAATGAGCTTTAAATTTAAAGAAACGCACATTAAAAACATAGATATAGTGGGCCTTATGAAGTAATCAAAGTGAATGACAACAAGGTCACCTATACCATAAAATCCTCAGAGGACGGGAAGCAATATAAAGCTCACCATAAGCAATTAAGATTATGGAAAATGCCCCCTGATTATTTAATGAATAATCTGACATTCCAACGATATGCAGTAAATGAAGATCGAGAACCAATGTTGTATGATGAAGATAGAGTTGAGGAAATTTTCAATAATGAAGAAGTGGAAGTACCATTAACCAAACCCGATGAAATAGATGATTTTGATAATGATGATGATGACGACTCATTTTGTAGGATTTACTATTGAGAGAAATATTGCAACCATTAAAGAAAAACTTTGTAGAAATATTAAAGAAAGGAAAAGATAAATTTAGGGTTAGGAAAAATATTAGATAAGGAAATAGGAAGTAGGCAGTTAGAGATAGATAGTACGTTAGGATCAAATAGTATGGTTCATTGGGAGGAAGAATTTAATGAATATTTAGAATGAGACACCTCTGAATTAATAGAGGAGGCTGAAGGGCGTTGGGAGTCTATGAGAGCTCCCCCAGACAATTTGAGGGAATCATACCCCACTGACAAAACCTTTGAGGAACGCATTCAAGCGTATTCAACTCCTATAGTGGGAATACCACTGTCGGAAGAAGCCGAAATAGAGGCTTATTTAAATCAAGAAAATCAAGAACAAGATGAAGAGATGACAAATTCTTCCTGATGAACTATCTTTTGAAGGGTTTGCGGGCGTGGTAATTTAATAAGTTGAAGGCTAACGGAGTTTTACGGCACAGAAAAGCAATACACGTCTTATACTAGGTTCGCGGAGCCCAATGTGGAATACCCATAGTCTTTTCCCTTCTTGATGGGAGAAAGCAAAATACAAAATTAAAATAAATTAAAAATATTTTTTTATATACAGTAAAGGAAACAAAATAAAAATAAATCTATATAGCATTAAAAACTTATAAAAGTTGAGAGAATTTAAAATTAATGATCATGTGGAAGAGTGCTGGGCCCATAACCAAGAGGTCCGTAGATCGAAACTACGCTCTGCTACCGATTTTATGTGGTAAGGTTTTTGACTCCTACACAATTGAAAGTAACATCCACTATACAATTAGATGAAGCCACTCTCTTTAAAAAGTCCCTCGCTGAGTCTGATTTTGACTTCGAAGAGGAGTCTCTTTCTCTGTGTGTGGCGAGAATATAAAATACTCTCTGTCCTAAGATGGAGCGTGAAGATGTCTCTAAGTGGTGTCGTCTTCTGAGAACCGGCTCTGTAAATGCTTTTTTAGTGACGTGGTATGATGATCATCCACTTGTAATTCCAGCAACTTTTAATTATTATGATGTACCACCTGTTAAATATTAGATTGAATTATTGCTCTAACACCACGTAAAATTGATGAAATTGTTTTTACATTATCAGCAGAAACGGAAGAGGAAGTTCATGAATTCGAACCTAAGGTAAGAGCCGATTTCGGCGAGATTTTTCAACTTATAATGATTACAACTCTTATACTCTGCTGGCATTGAACAAAAAAAGACACAGGTAAATAGTTTAATAAATAATTGTAAAAAATATATATATTTATACCAATCTATCTTCATTTCAAATGATGGGTAAATAAAATATTTATTTTAAACAATGTTAGAATTTATGTATATAGATTTGTATGTAATAACATACATACCGTTTTATATAATTAGGGAAAAAAATAAATGAAGTATGTATAATAATTCGATAATAATACTAAATAATGAAAGATATAAATAAAAATAAGAACAATGGCCTTTATTTTTAAATTAATATTTCCTTTATATTTAACAAAACTTTATTTTTTTATATATTGCTTTATATTTATGGTATTTTTAATTTCTTCTGAAAAAATTTTTATCGAATACGATTTTATTTTTTTTAAAAACTTCATATTTAAGAAAACTACCTAATTTTAAATTATATTCCTTTATATTTAACAATTTAATTTGTGTTTAAGCTATTTTATTTATAACAAAATATTTTTAATTCAGTTTAAGATCTTCTTCTCTTTATAAAAAAAATATTTATTTTCTATCTTTTATATCTTTATGTTTAAATATATATATTATATATATATTATATATATATAATATAATATATATTATATATATTATATATATATATATATTATATATATTTAATTTATATATATGATATATGGAAACCCTAAGTGTAGGTACCAAAAGTTATCTTAATTATTCAAATTCTTGGAACGAAAATTAAGATTTATTTTTATTATTCGAAATTTTATTTTTTACAAAATTTATACTCTATAAGTATATCATACTAAATATATTTCTTTAATACGGGATATTTTTCTTTTTTTAATTACTTTGGAAGCGATAGTAGCTAAATCAAATTAGTTGCAAGTAAGGTGCACGTGAAAAATATTCTCCACTCTTAGAGACACAACCTTTAATTTTAAGTTTATAAGTTATGAAAAGATACTATGATTTGTGGTTAAGTACCTTGGGAAGTGAAGACATCTCTGAAAGGTTGTGAAACCCTAGGATGAATTTTTTTTTACTCTTGAGTGATTCCCTTCCTTCACGGATTAGAAGAGAATTTCCACTAGTGGCCTCTGTTGTTTAATCCGCCGGTGATGTTGGTGATCCTGCAACGATGATTCAGCTCCTGACGATTGGAAGATGTTAGATCCAAAACACCAGCGTTATAGCTCCAAAACAGGACAGATCGCAGGTTTCCAAACCAAAACCCCGAGATGAGACCAACAAATTAAGGTTATAGGATCCCCTCAACCCCATCGAGAGATTATGGTTATCGACATTTAGATATTCAACATAATTATACAGTATTTAATCTAAATATATGTCTGAATTCTTGTTATTAAACTACTCACAACAAACAACAAATCAATGAAAACTTCCATGTCTGAATTCTGTTATTTACAAACTACTCACAACAAACAACAAATCAATGAAAACTTCCATTTCTATCTCAAAGGAACAACAATTAAAGTTAAAATTTACAAATTTACATAGTTATTTACATTAAATTTATATGGTTCATTACCCCACTACGTTAATTCTAAATCTCTCAAAGAAATGCTTCTACCCTCCTGAGCAAAAACAATAGAAACTCAATATTCACCCTTTAGTAGGGACCAGGATGCAATGTCCAAGATGTTTGAAGAATTCCTTCTGGCGTCAATATATTTAAGGATGTTAATTTATTTATCTTTCCTCTCCTTGATGGTAAATCTCTTGATTATGATTTTAAATATTTCCTAGCTGTGGGATGGGGAAGACAGAGACATGTTAAATCCATCTCATTCCTACCCACCCGTCAATACCAGCATTGACGCACATTGGACACTGAGGTTATATTTTCTAAACAATTTCTCTTTGTACAAATCAAAATCTTTTTCTTTCACTATTCTTTGTCAA
>JABUQX010025383.1:0-15000 GCA_015478945.1 Trachelipus rathkii | reverse complement strand
TCAATAATTCGAGCCATAAAGATTTAATAAAATCAACAAAACAAAACTTTTCCACAAATTTTCTACAAAATAATAAATCAACTTTCTTTATATAAAGTTTCCTTCATAGGAAGAAATAAATAATAACTTTTTCTAGAACTGAAGATTAGACTCTGCATCTATGCGTCAAATATTTGACGTATACGCCCCTTCAGTTCATCCACAGTCAAAGTTTGCCCGAACGCTGACAAGAACCCCTGAGTGTGCACCAGAAAATCCTGCACTCTCTGTGCCAACTCAGTCTGTACATCCCCCGTTCCTACCACAGAAACAACAGAAGCTTCTCGGGCTGGTCTTAAGGTTGCGACCTTTTGTCTTGATGCCTCTGCGGCCGGATGCTGTGACCGGTCATCTCCAGGTAGTTGATAAGGAGTTGACCGTTCCCTCCTACGAGCAACGGACCGACTTCGTCGCTCCACCACCACATCCGTTGTTCCACTCAGAGTGTGAGGGTCAATGTCCCTGAAGCTTATTGAGGAATACCGTCGAGGATGAGGAGTAGAGGTTATTATTTCCGCCCCTGGGGTAACTGGGCCAGACACAGTTGTAGAAGTCGTGGCCATTTGAGAAGTCGCCGGCGGTATTACGAGTGGCAAAGACTGGTTCAGGGTTCCTCGCCCTTCTTCACTAACTATTATCATCTCTTCCAGGGGCGCCCGTATGTTAACACTTTCATTTGCTGGTGAGTTTGTCTCTAAGACTACAGGTTGTTCTTCTTCTGTTTCTGATGGTCCCGGTGCCCTGTTCATTTCCTCTCCAAAAACTCTTGACGATTTCATCTTTTTAAATAGCTTTCTGCTCAGAGCACGGGTCGGATGTAATCCGTCCCTAAGAAAAGTCTGTTCTCCCAATGTGTGTATGGTTCCTTCCCAAAAGTTCTTACTTCTTTTCTTCATACCCCACATATCCATGACGGCATACATGACAGGGTATGAGTTCTTACGATGCCATGTTATTGCTGAGGTTCGCAACTGTCTAATATGACTGTGCATCTGTGTCGCCTGTTTGTTTAGGATGTGATCTGAATATTCTATAGCCCTGTTATATTGATTCTGCACACTGGTCGGATAATTCTGCACTCGTTGATGGTTATATTCAACCAGATCCAGGAACGGGGGAATCATTAGGATCACCTCCATTTGAGGGTTGATCCTTGCACACTTCTCTGAGAAACGCGAAAATTTCTGCGCAAATCTATCATTTCTATAATTAAAATTTGCTATTTTAACCCAGTAACGCCCAGGTCCTTCATGTGAGTTAGGGTCATGCAGATAAACTTTCCGGTACGCTTCAGGGATGATCGTAAAGATCATCAGATGGGTGTGGTATGGCTTCACAATCATATCCACTAAATTGAGGAAGAAATCCAAACCCTTCCCTGGGTAAGACTCAAAATCCACTTCTGCTCCTGGTAAAAGTTCTGGGGTATATGCCTTCTTTAAATCTTCGACCCAGGAATGTCCCAACACCAGAATCTGCAAAAAATAAAAAAACATGATTAATTTTAAATTCTCTCAACTTTTATAAGTTTTTAATGCTATATAGTTTTACTTTTTTTTTCTGTTTCCTTTACTGTATATAAAAAATATTATTTTTATTTTATTTTAATTTTTCTTTTTATTTCGTGCCTTTCTCTCCATCAAGAAGGGAAAGACTATGGGTAGTTCCTGACATGGGCCCTGCGACCTAGTATAAGGACGTTGTAGTAGAGCCCCTAAAAAGGTAAACAAACAAAAAGCTGGGCCTAACTCAGGTAAGCCATCAAAAGTTGTTTTTGAATAAAATAGTAAAGTCCGTTATTAATAAATAATTCAGTAGTAATTTCATTACATTGCTAAATTGGACAATTCCAGTCTATTATAAATAAAATGACTCAGTAAATCAGTTATCATAAAAGAGCAATCTTCAATTGCCAGCTATTGCTACCATTGGGTAATATCAAGGATAAATATTGCTGGTAAATTTCGTATGAGAAGAGAATATTGATATTATTATTATTATTATTATTATTATTATTATTATTATTAAGAATAGGAGAGACGAGAGTGTGTGCGTATGAAGGGTTTTGATATGAAAAAAAATTAAAGAACCAACTATTGGGTACGGAAAAATTAGAGATAAGAAAGGTGAGAAAATGTGAAAAATGAATAAAAATATGGATGTGCGAGTAATAGAAAAGGGGAAATAAAGAAAATTAATTGGATAAAATATTATAATGGCTTAAAATTTCTTTTTATTAGACGATGTTGCTCCGAAATGCCGAACATCCAAAGCATACCATAGTATAAAAATTATACTATGGATAGGAGAAATGGCAACACCATGACAAAAACTGACAATGTGGTGCCTACGTCACGAATCCAAGTCAACATGGCTCAGTACGCACAGATTGGAGTCATTCGCTATTCTGATCCGTGTCTGACAAGTTGTTAACCCTTTTAAGTCCCACTGTAACGTAAGACTACCATATTTTTTTATCGCTATTTTTGGCCAAAATATACCGATTTTTGATTTTTTTTTCATAAAGTACCAAAAAGTATCAATCTATGTCATCAGAATCGTTCACAATATCTAAAAAATCATTAGTGTTATCACAGCTGTCGTGAAAAAAGGGTGTTTTAGGCTTTGAAAGAATTTTTTATATTTTTCGTGAAATGATGTTTTTCTGTGGTTATTTACTTATTATAAGAGGTTTTTTTTTTTTTGTGTTTTTTTTTTGTTGTTTTTATTTAGTAAAAAGGCTAAAAAAAAAAAGTTACTCTTACTAAATTTTTGAAAAAATAGGCTAACACGATGTAAAAAGCCTCCAGTTCACATGTGACTTCAAAGTACCATTGAGGCTTAGCAACCATAAAACAAATAACACAACTCGGACTTTTTATTATTATTATTATTATTATTATTATTTATTATTATTATTATTATTATTATTATTATTATTATTTTTATTATTATTATTATTATTTTTATTATTTTTATTATTATTATTATAATATATATATATAATTATATTATATAATTATTAATATATTTATATATATATATATATAATATATATAATATATATATATATATTTTTATTATATATTATGTATTATATATATATATATATATATATATATATATATATTATAATAACCAAAATTTTCCTCTCTTTATTTACAGTCAATGAAAGCTATAATCTAAAAGACGATGGAACCTATAATCTAATTTAGTTAAAAATATATATAAGTTAAATTTTTGAAATCTATGTTGTGTTAAAGGAAGACTCAATTACTTCAATATTTTAGCAATTTGTGAATCTACTTCAACATTTTTAGCAATTAGTTCTCTATTATTACTTTACAAGTAAGTATATTTTATTAAATTATAATTTCTTAAAGAAATTTACGTTTATTATGAAGGAATTATTAAATTAAGAATTAAAATAATGTAGCCAAATGTCAACCCCATTAATAGAAATAAAAGGAATTAATGGAGACATTTCTTACTTTTTAAGTTCCCATCTTTTGAATTGAAGGAAAGGAATAAATTTATGAACTGCTGTTTAACGCGGAGGCTCTGGAGGTATCTGTAAAATAACTTATTATGCATATAGATAAATAAATTGATAAAATGTATTAAGTAAATAATGACACTTTAATTAATACAAATATCACTTATTACACTATACACTTCTCTTATACAGACTTTTCTTTCAATTTTAGGAACGGGGCACAGATCCCCTTGATATTGTGGCAAGAAAGAACGGGGCACAGTTCCCCTTTATTATTGTTGAAGGACAGAACGGGGCACAGATCCCCTTGATAATTGCGTTGAAAGAAAGAACGGGGCACAGATCCCCTTGATCACATCTATCAACCAAGCAAGGAGCCAACAATCACCTTTAAAGTTACCTTTTTAACACGGGCCAAGGAGTCCCATTTATTTAAAATAAAGTACAAAACAAAAGGGGCACTTAATAAATACAAAATTATTTAACGTCTTATTTTGAAAATAAATAAAAACATTATAAGTATAATAAAAAATATTAACATTATTCAGACAAAGAATTGTGTGTGTGTTTACCCGGCTGATGCCACTTAACAAATTCATATTAATCGCGCTACCTTGATGACCAGCTGTAAGCTATACTATTAAAAAGAATTAAAACTTTACAAATTTCCTTCGCGTGTACATTGATGACCAGCTGTAAGCTATCTTATTGAAAGGAATTAAAACTTTCAGAATATATAACATTAAAAATTAAAAAAATATTAAAAACAAAAAAAAAAGTTTATTAACTATTTATAAAAGTCAAACTAAGATAAAACTTATATTTATATATATCTATATAGCAAATTATTAGGAATAAATTAAATTTAAATAAAAATCAGTTTTTATTCAGCCTTTCATATTGTATTGAGTCTAATAATTTAATTTATAAAGAGAATGATATGGTTTGAATATTAATTATTCAAATAGGAGGTAATTATCTATTTTTGTTTGTTTTGCTGCACTGTTTGCCCCTTGCTTCGCACATTACATATTCTCAACTCTTTTTTTATATTTTTTTGCATGCCTGGCTGTGAGAGGTTTGGACGTTTGCATTGCTTTGTTTAGCCAGTTATTTTGCCAAAGAAACCTTTGTAGTAGCGCCGAGGGATTTCAGCAGAGGAGCTGAAACTACTGACCCCTGGATGTGGAACTTCCTCATTCACACTACTTCTATATTTGCACACAACAGTAAGTTTACTATATAATTGTGTTTTATTTATGTCATGTAGAATAGTTTTCGCCAACTTTTTCATTACCCCTAGTCTCCTATCAAAAATTTCATTTATATTATTATCTCACACCTTATTATGATCCAATTGTATCAACTTTAATATTTCAAATTTTTGTTATAAGATAATCATCATTTTATTTTATAACAATATATATATATATATATATATATATATTATATATATATATATATATATATAATATATATTTATTATAGTTCCCTATTATATAATATATATTATATGATTTAGTATGGAAGAGAAGGGGGAAGATCTGATAATTGGGTAGACAAGCTGACAGACTGTATTGCCATACGTTGGTATGATAATAAGTCTGTACACTTGTTATCCAACTATGCTGGTGTTGAACCCCACGATTTATGTTGCTGGTGGGATTCAAAGGTACAGAAATATGTGGAGATTGAGAGATCATTCTCTGTACACGAGTACAGTAAGTATATGGGAGGAGTCGATCTTGCAGATATGCTCATTGAGCTATACAGGGAGTGACTTCAAATCCAGAAAATGGTATACTCGGATCTTCTATTCATTGTGGACCTATTCGAATTAGTCACGATGCCTGGCTGTTTGTACGGAGGGGTGCATGTGCAGCAAAAATGAGAAAAAACCCTTTATGCCACTAGTCAATTTCAAAACAGACGTGGCAGAAGGTTTATTGAATCCTATCCACACTGGTACCCCAAGAGGAAGACAGAAGTTCTACCAGAAGGGGGCCAGAGGGGAGCCAGAGGCTTGGGAGCAATCGTAACCAAATACCTAACGCGAAGATACTCTTGCATTGTCGTGATCAGGTTGAACAACATCTCTCACTGGCCGTTCTTTACAAGAGAGAGAAACCGGTGCAAACTTTGCATCAAACAAAGGACAATAGCGAAGTGTGTGTGAAAAATGCAAAGTCCATCTGTGCTTGGTGAATCGGGAAAACGGCACTTCGTGTTTCGTTCGATTCCATTATTATTATTTGCTGGAACCTTTCGATTGTCAATGCCTGGCTGTTGTACCGGAGGGTGCATGTGAGCAAAAATGAGAAAAAAACCTTTATGCCACTAGTCAATTTCAAAACCGACGTGGCAGAAGGTTTATTAAACTCTATCCACACTGGTACCCCAAGAGGAAGACCGAGTTCTATCAGAGGGGGGGCCAGAGGGGGAGCCAGAGCTGGAGCAATTCCTAACCGCGAATATACTCCTGCATTGTCGGTCAGGTTTGACAATCTCTCTCACTGGCCATACTTTACCAAGAAGAGGAAACAGTGCTAACTTTGCATCAAACAAAGGACAATAGCGATGTGTGAAAAATGCAAAGTCCATCTGTGCCTGGTGAATCGGGGAAATGGCACTTCGTGTTTCGTTCAATTCCATAAGCATTGAATCAGGTCTTCCTCTACCCTCTGTTTCTCAATATATATATATATATTATATATAACATATAGTATATATATATATATATTAATATACATATAAATTTTTAAATTATTATTACTATAAATAATAATAAAAATAAAATTTTATAACAGATTAATAAAAATAAGTATAATTTTAAAATTTTTAAATAATATTTATACTAATATATATATATAATATAATATATATAATATATTATTATATATATATATATATATTATATATATATATATATATATATTATATATCTATTATATATATAATATATATATATATATATTATATTAATATAATATATGTTTATTTTTTAGTTTTATAAAGGAAATACAGTGTAAATTTTTTTTTTTATAGTATATACCGTATATATAAAAAAATATATTGCAAAGTTAATTTTTTTATAGTATATATATATATATATATATATATATATATATATATATATATATATATATATATATATATATATATATATATATTTATTTATATATATTATATTTTTTTTTTTATATATATATGTTCAAATGTTTACGGGGTTTTACCTTTTTTACCTTTTATATTTTATGTATATATTTTTATACTTTTATAAAAATTCAAAAATTTGCATAACTTTATTTATTTATACTTTATTTGCATGTTTTATTTACTAATTTACCCCATTTTTATGCAAATAATTGCTACAGTGCCAAATATCAAAAATAGGAGTTAAGTCCCAATGGGACTCCAGAGTCCCATTTTTTTTTTGGCACTAAATATATATTTTTTTTTTTTAAATAGTCTTAATGTGTTATTAGGGTCCTATTTACCTCACTTTTTTAAAAAAAAAAAATTAAAATTTTTTTTTTTCATAATTCGGGACTTAAAGGGTTAAAGATAAATTCTTTATTTCGATTTTGAACTGATAGGTCTAATCTTGTCATTCGTTATATTTTATGAAAAGTTTGATAAAAATTGTTTATTATAAAAGCTTCTTTGTATAAGTAAAATAACTTTGATTAGACATATAAAACTGATTTTGACTGTACGAGGTTTTCCAAGGAAAAGGACAGGTAATATGATTTAAATAAAAAGAGTGAGTTAATTTAGTTCGATTGATAAAGTGTTAGTTAACGAAGGAATTGAGTTTGGTTGGATTCATTATTACAGTGCTAGAGTTGAACCTAACCTTTAGGTAATATTGATATAATACATTTAACCTAGTATTTGAAACATATAGATGTAATATAGTTAACCTAGTATTTGAAACATATCAATATAATATAGTTAACCTAGTATTTGAAAAATATAGATACAATATATTTGACCTAGTATTTGAAGCTTGTCGATGTAATATATTTGATCTAAGCACTTGAGATATATCGATATAATATACTTGACCTAGCACTTGAGATATATCGATATAGTATACTTGACCTAGCACTTGAAAAATATCGATATAGTATACTTGACCTAGCACTTGAAAAATATCGATATAGTATACTTGACCTAGCACTTGAAAAATATCGATATAGTATTCTTGACCTAGCACTTGAAATATATCGAAATAGTATATTTGACCTAGCACTTGAAATATGTCGATATAATATACTTGACCTAATACTTGGAATATATCGATAAAATACTTGACCTAACACTTGAGATATGTCTATATAATATATTTGATCTAGTACTTGAAATATATCAATATTATGGGGAATTTAGTGAGACTTAGTTAATTACTTGAAATAGATTGATGTAGAATTTTGAATTGAGATTTTGACCTAGTTTTTGAAATTTATTGAGTTCAACCTAGTTTATTTGAATTATAAGGTTATTGTGAATTGAATTTAATCTAGTTACTTGAAACATATAAATGTTGCAATTCTTGACTGAAATGTAACCTAGTATTTGGAAAGTATCGTTATTGTGATTTCTTTGAGGTTGCTTTGATCATTAGTATCGATATTTGGTAATTCAATTGAGATTAAGATCGATATTTTTATTTCCGCATCGATATTTGGTAATTCAATTGAGATTAAGATCGATATTTTTATTTCTGCATCGATATTTGGTAATTCAATTGAGATTAAGATCGATATTTTTATTTTTGCATCGATATTTGGTAATTCAATTGAGATTAAGATTGATATTTTTATTTCTGCATCAATATTTGGTAATTCAATTGAGATTAAGATTAATATTTTTATTTCTGCATCAATATTTGGTAATTCAATTGAGATTAAGATCGATATTTTTATTTCTGCATCGATATTTGGTAATTTAATTGAGATTAAGAACGATATTTTTATTTTTGCATCCATATTTGGTAATTCAATTGAGATTAAGATCGATATTTTTATTTTTGCATCAATATTTGGTAATTCAATTGAGATTAAGATCGATATTTTTATTTCTGCATCGATATTTGGTAATTCAATTGAGATTGAGATCGATATTTTCATTTTGCATCGATATTTGGTAATTCAATTGAGATTAAGATCGATATTTTATTTCTGCATCGATATTTGGTAATTCAATAAAGATTAAGATCAATATTTTTGTTCTCGCATCGATATTTGTTTGTTCAGTTGAGATTGAGATCGATATTTTATTTCTGCATCGATATTTAGTAATTCAGTTGAGATTGAGATCGATATTTTTTGATTTGTCACTTATATTTGGTAATTCAATTAAGATAGAGATCGATATTTATTGTTTTCGCATTGATATTTGGTTATTCAGTTTAGGTTGAGATCGATTTTAGCGATATTATTTAAATTTAAATTGTTTTAGCGAAAATGTTTTGATTTGGTTTGATATTTTAAAAAGTAGTTTACGAATTCGGTTGGAAATATTTCAGATTCAGTTAACATTTTGAACAGTAATTTGAATTTTACTTTCAGTGGAAATACTTTGATTTTAGTTTAACATTTTAGAGGATAGTTTTGAATTTTGCTTTTAGTGGAAATACTTTGATTTTAGTTTAACATTTTTAGAGGATAATTTATATTTTGCTTTCAGTGGAAATACTTTGATTTTAGTTCAACATTTTAGAAGATACTTTTTTTTTGCTTTCAGTGTAAACACTTTGATTTGATTTAATATTTCAGAAGGTAGTTGATATTTCGTTTTCAGTGGAATTAGTTTGACTTAGTTACTATTTTAAAGATAGTTTGGATTTAACTTAATTTGGAAATATTATTACTTGATTGAAAATTTTGGAAATAGTTTTGACTTAGACAAATGTGTAGTGAATAAAATTTAACTTTCAGAAAAGTGAAGATATTTTAGTTCTTATTGGAAATATTTAGGTTAAATAAATTTAAAGTGATTAGTTTTGGTTTTCTTTGGAAATAAGTTGGAATATTTTAGCTTTCATTGGAAATATTTGGGTTGAATAAATTTAAAGTGATTAGTTTTGGTTTTCTTTGGAAATAAGTTGGAATATTTTGGCTTTCATTGGAAATAATATTTTGAGTTGAAGTGAATAATTTTGGTTTCGTCGGATATATTTTAGAATAGTTGGCTTTTACAAGAAATAATGTGCATTGAATAACCTTGGAAAGAACTTATATTTTTGGGAATTGATTGATTTTACAAATTTTTGAATTCAAGTTGTAGGAATAAACATAAACTTTGAAATTGACTTAACAGAATTTAATGAGTTCTAAATGGAATAGAAGCCTGGAATTGTTTTGTTCCGGGAGTAAAAGTTTCGAAAACCAAATATAGTTTAATTTGTACTTAACATATTTTGAATAATACCTTTAAAGTGGGAAAATTTGGGGACATATAATTACAAGAAAGTCGGTTATTGAGACTTCATTGTTTTGAAGAATTGACAGATACTTTGTTTCGAATACCAATTGATTGAATCATTTATTGAACACTGAACTTGAAAGATTATGTTAATGGTTTGTTATTTGTAAATAAAGTTGAATTTTCATATAAAGATACCTGAATATATTTACAATATTTGTACTTTATATTTCTCATTGTAAATAAAATTAACCTTCCGTATTAGAGGTATTGGAGACCTACAATACTTATGATTTATATTTCATGCTTGTAAATAAAGATTCTTTTATAAATGAGTTTTGGATAATACTTGAAGGATAAAGTTAGAAAGAAGTCGTTGACTGTATATTCTCTGGTTGAAAATCTGAAATAAAAAGACTAACTACAAGGAAAATAAGACAAACAAGAGTTTATAATAATAAAGAATAGGTAAAAAGATAAAAAGAATAAGACAACTAAAACTTTGATAAAAAACAGGTAAAAAGGATAAACAATAAATAAGACAAACAAAAGTTTATTAATAAAAAACAGGTAAAAGGATAAAATAGAATAAAGCAACAAAGAAAGTTTATTAATAAAAACAGGTATCAAGACAAGATTTTGAACAGGATTTAAGCATTGAAATAAAACTGATTTTTGTTTTATAGTACCACACTTGGTACTGTTCTGTTTGTTTTTGTAAGCACAACGCAATACTTCGTTTAGATACATTGAAACTATACGATCATACAGTTATAGTCATACATTTAATTGACTTGTTACTTTTTCTACTTTCACTGGAAGTTTTCTTTTTTGTGGTGCGGTTGAGTTATAAGGGCCATAATCTGCTGATTACCACCGCACTACTACAGAAGAAAAGCGTGGTGCCATGACCAGGATTTGAGGAGGTTATTGCGGATAATAAGTAATAAAAAACCTAGTGTGGAGAGTGGAAGGAGTATTAGACGAAGATGACAGTGATAGAAAACTAAGATAAAGTGTCAGAAGATGAAGTGGGCCAAGGAAAACTAGTTAGTTGCAAATTTTGTAGTAAAAAAGGACATACTGTGAAGGATTGTTACCGAAAGAATAGATGTTGTTTTTGCTGTGGCAACAAAGATCACCAAATTAAAGACTGTGAAGTGAAGAATCGGGAAAGTGAAAGACCATTACAAAATATAAGAAGACTTGAATGCACCTTTTGCAAGAAAAGAGGCCACCTAGAATCACAGTGCTTCCGAAAGTGGAAGTGCTGCTTCTTTTGTGGTAGGCAAGGGCACAAAATCAGAAATCGTAAAGTAAGAGAAAAAGAAAACCAGCAAGAAAAACCCAACAACCAGACTCAAGATGGAGTAGTTACCACTGTAAAAGAACCGATATCAGGGATATTTTGTTTGTATTGCGAAGAATCGCACTTCATGAAGAATTGTAAAGAATTTCAAACCAGTGTGATGCAGGTAATTTGTCGATTGAAAGATCTCGAAGCCCTTGAAGAAAGTCGAAGACAGAAGGAAACTTATAGAAGACTTGAAGAAGAAATAACTGAAATGAACATCTCTGAACCCAATTATGAAGAGAGGGAAGCAGCATTGCCAAAGTTATCCGCTTGTAAAGAAGAGACCACAAATTTGTCAACATTAGAAGATTAGGAAAAAAGAGAAATTGCCAACGTAGAACCAGAAGTGATTAGAAGACAAATGGAAACAACTACGAGTGAAGAACCAATTTCTACGAAGGAAAATGTTAGATTACCAACCCTGGCAGAGACTGAATTTGATGATAGGTTTAAGTTTTTGTGGGATAAAAGTTGTGAGGATTTACAAAGAGCTGATTCAAAGAGGAACCCAGGGCAATACGGCCAGATTTGGCAAGTAACCCATCAGGACAGCGGAAATGGCCCTAACAATAGTAAAAAGGAAGAAATTTCAATTGCTGAAGTGGAGAAGAAATCTTGTTTGGGACAACCGGGTGTTAAACTAGAAGAAACTGAAAAAATTGAAACTTTAATTGGTTTGTGTCAGCCGGAAAAAACGTTAGAGGAACTAGTGAAAATTAAACCAAAAGAATTGGTAGTGATAGAGGACCCAAGTAAAAGCTGGAATCATATCAGGGAGACCAAAGTGGAAGGAGCAAATGAAACCTATAATTAAAAGATCAGGTTATAAAGATTATTAATTTAAGACCGGGCTATAAGTTAACCAATCCAACTATGACACATTATGGACCATTTGAAGTAATTACTATACATGAAAAAGGAAAATCTTATGATCTACGGAACATGGAAACTAATACTGTATTAAGAGAAATACTTCCCTCAGACTTAAAAAAGTGAAAAGGAAACAGTTAAGAAAATTGAATGAGAAATCTTGACCTGGTGTTGTAGGCTTAGGCTTATGGATAATAATATTTGTCGTTAGTTTAGTACTTAGAAATGTAAATTTGTTTGTAAATATTTGAGTGATATCAGTTAAGAAAATTTTTGTCATTGGTAAAAGTTTATTAGGATAAGATAAGACAGGGAATTTATAGATTGCCTTGGCAATTTATAGAGCTACTTAGAAAAATTAAATAAGTCTGCATTGGCAATTGGCCAATGTTTTGTAGTAAATTCGTTATCAGCAATTGCTGATGCTGTGTGGGGAAATTTCTTCTTGACCAATTGAGGTTAAGGGGAATTAATTGACTTGCATTGTATATTTTTGTTTCATTTCAGTTGATTGTGTTCTAGGAAAAGCAGATTTATTCACCCATGACAAGGAGATAGTCAAGTACAGGCTTTGGCCGGTATCCCCATTTATACACCCTGTAGAGAGCAGAGAATTTTTTTTTAGGGTTTGTAAAAACCCAAGATGAGAAATCAGTTAAACGTTATGGATGAAGACCAAGAGGTTCGTTTTAAAAGAGGAATTTTTGGAGGAATCAGAAAAAACACGGACCAATTAGAGATGCGACCATGCCGTACCTAAAAGACCGACGCTGAGCTTAAAAGAGGGAGGTGTAGTAGAGCCCCTAAAAAGGTAAACAAACAAAAAGCTGGGCCTAACTCAGGTAAGTGAGAATATTCTACTGAACTTTAAAACGTCCTCACAATCTCCATTTTTATTAGACAGATTCGAATGGAGATCTTATTCAATTACCATGCTAAAAAGATAGCACTATCTTTATTAATAAATAAATGATCAGTAAATCAGCTATCATAAATGAGCAATCTTCAATTGCTAGCTATTGCTACCATTGGGTAATATCAAGGATAAATATTGCTGGTAAATTTTGTATGAGAAGAGAATATTGATATTATTATTATTATTATTATTAAGAATAGGAGAGACGAGAGTGTGTGCGCATGAAGGGTTTTGATACGAAAAAAAATTAAAGATCCAACTATTGGGTACGGAAAAATTAGAGATAAGAAAGGTGAGAAAATGTGAAAAATGAATAAAAATATGGATGTGCGAGTAATAGAAAAGGGGAAATAAAGAAAATTAATTGGATAAAATATTATAATGGCTTAAAATTTCTTTTTATTAGACGATGTTGCTCCGAAATGCCGAACATCCAAAGCATACCATAGTATAAAAATTATACTATGGATAGGAGAAATGGCAACACCATGACAAAAACTGACAACGTGGTGCCTACGTCACGAATCCAAGTCAACATGGCTCAGTACGCACAGATTGGAGTCATTCGCTATTCTGATCCGGGTCTGACAAGTTGTTAAAGATAGATTCTTTGTTCTGATTCTGAATTGAGAGGTCTAACCTGGTCTATTTTTGTGAAAAGTTTGATAAAAATTATTGTTTATTATAATAGCTTCTTTGTATAAGTAAAATAACTTTGATTAGACATATGAAACTGATTTTGACTGTACGAGGTTTTCCAAGGAAAAGGACAGGTAATATGATTTAAATAAAAAGAGCGAGTTAATTTAGTTCGATTGATAAAGTGTTAGTTAACGAAGGAATTGAGTTTGGTTGGATTCATTATTACAGTGCTAGAGTTGAACCTAACCTTTAGGTAATATTGATATAATATATTTAACCTAGTATTTGAAACATATAGATATAATATAGTTAACCTAGTATTTGAAACATATCAATATAATATAGTTAACCTAGTATTTGAAAAATATAGTTACAATATATTTGACCTAGTATTTGAAGCTTGTCGATGTAATATATTTGATCTAAGCACTTGAGATATATCGATATAATATACTTGACCTAGCACTTGAGATATATCGATATAGTATACTTGACCTAGCACTTGAAAAATATTGATATAGTATACTTGAACTAGCACTTGAAAAATATCGATATAGTATACTTGGCCTAGCACTTGAAAAATATCGATATAGTATACTTGACCTAGCACTTGAAATATATCGATATAGTATATTTGACCTAGCACTTGAAATATACTTGGAATATATCGATAAAATACTTGACCTAACACTTGAGATATGTCTATATAATATATTTGATCTAGTATTTGAAATATATCAATATTATGGGGAATTTAGTGAGACTTAGTTAATTACTTGAAATAGATTGATGTAGAATTTTGAATTGAGATTTTGACCTAGTTTTTGAAATTTATTGAGTTCAACCTAGTTTATTTGAATTATAGGGATATTGCAAATTGTGAATTGAATTTAATCTAGTAACTTGAAACATATAAATGTTGCAATTCTTGACTGAAACGTAACCTAGTATTTGGAAAGTATCGTTATTGTGGTTTCTTTAAGGTTGCTTTGATCATTAGTATCAATATTTGGTAATTCAATTGAGATTAAGATCGATATTTTTATTTCTGCATCGATATTTGGTAATTCAATTGAGCTTAAGATTGATATTTTTATTTCTGCATCGATATTTGGTAATTCAATTGAGATTAAGATCAATATTTTTATTTCTGCATCGATATTTGATAATTCAATTGAGATTAAGATCGATATTTTTATTTCTGCATCGATATTTGGTAATTCAATTGAGATTAAGATCGATATTTTTATTTCT
>JABUQX010025382.1:0-32892 GCA_015478945.1 Trachelipus rathkii | reverse complement strand
AGCATCATAATTTTGTTTTCATTTATTTATTTATAGTTAGAATAACAATATTAATAAATTTATTTTTTGTATATATCTAAATCTGGAGATTTATACAACAAATCACTAAAACGCGGCTGGGTCTCAATTTAAGACTTCCAGGTCTGAAAATATCAAGGAGACAGAGGGGAGAGTCGGACGATTTGACTTGGTGAAAATTCTTTAGAGATAATAATAATATTAATAATATAATAATAAACATAAAAAATGAATTAATAGCAATAATAATATAATAATATTATAGATAAAATAATGATAAATAATTGAATAAATAATATATATAATATAATATGAATAGATGAATAATAATTAATATAAGGATAATATTGATAATAAATGAATATGAATTGTTTACTTTAGTCTGAAATTGTAGGACGAAAATAAATGAATTTAGAATAATAAGTGTAGTAATACGTACAAATATCTAGATAATAATAATAGTAATTAATAATCTAAAATAATCTAATAATATAATAATAGTAATAATAATAATAATATAAAATTAATAATAATAATAAAAATAATAAATAGATATAAAATAATAATAATAATAAAATAATATATAATCATATAATATAAATAAATCATAATATAATAAGATATAAAATAATAATATTAATAAATAATAATATCTAATAATTAATAATAATTAAAATAATAATAATGATAAAACTTTTCTTAAGTCATTCAATTATAAGAAACAAAAGAATAAGAGAAGAGGTCAAAAATTAAGCATATTGTCAGAATATGTAAGATCAGGATAAAAGGTTCATGTGCAGAGCTACTACACGAGGGAGTGGCCTATTTAGTACCCTGACATTGTCCGAAGATTACAGGAGTTAGTTGTGTATCAGTTTTAATTGCAAAGAAGCAGGATGTATCCTCTTATGTGGATGCAAAACTAATATTGCTACAGAGCCCAATTAATGCAACACGGGTCAAACCCAGTGAAATATGTGGCATCTACACGAAGGAACACAAATCAATTATTCAGTTGAATATTGCTTCTAGTGTTGTTTTAAAAATTTTTAAAGTTGGCAAACCTAAAATCTTCGTATAGCAGAATCCTTTTTATTAAAAAACTTAAGGCAGACATTAATTTGAGAATTTGAGGAATGAATGATGCGTGAATGATTGTTGAAATGTGTTGAGTGTTTTGCAGATACCTAGTACCTGATTATAGTTGTATTGCAAATAATGTGAGCGTTTTTGATTTTTTTCATATGATATATAATATGATTTTTTAACCTGTGGATCTGTAGGTATTTTGTATGGTTTGAAATTTTAAATTTTATTATCTGTAAACTGCATTAGTAAGATAGTTAGTATGTATGTAGTCCCTCTGAGTTCAAGGTCGAGAAGTAAGCTTGAACATGAAATTATTTTTAACTTCTAATTCTCTAAATTTTCTTTTGATAATAAATTTAAAAGATGATGAAAAAATGCCGAAAAAAACAAAAAAAATTCTTATAGAAAATTGGAAGTTAAAATATGTGAAAAAAAATAAAAGGTAGCTAATAAAAAGCAGGGTGCAACATTTAACGAGCACTAACGTTGATTCTTGCGATTTAATACTAATGAATAAATAATAATGAATAATAATTAATAATAATTCAATAATAAAATAATCATAATAATTAATAATTATAAATATAATAATAATATAATAATATAGTATAATAATAAAATAATATAATTTCTACTTCAAACTTATTTAATGGCTTTATATATTTTTAAAGTTCAAACATAACCACCGTAAAGGGGGGTGGGGGGTTTGCCCTGCATCATGGGGGAGAGATTTCTGAAGGGGTAAGAGGATGGAGGAGCCGAGACCAGGGCCAGGCAGCTCGCCGATGTAGTAATAAATACCGGCATCTAGATATTTTGCCGATTTACTCTTAGAGGTGCCATCTGACATTTTGTTCTGATGTATCTTACGTTCCTTCTATAAAAATTAGCAACTAAAGATAGCAAAAAAATGCCATGTTGATATAATTCGAGGAGCTTGGAACTCTTGGGAAGATTATCAGGTATTTATTCGGAAAAATAATATTTGAATCGAGCCTTGGAGAATTTGACATCCAATATATTATATAGTAGTAATTAATTTATATATAATATAATTAATAGTAACTAATTATATTTTATATATAAGATATATATGATATTATATAATATATATAAATATAATAATATATAATGATATATAAAATTATATATATTTATATTTCATAAAAAAAATATTAATTTTTACATATATTATGAAATAATGTTTTTGATAATTAATTAAATATTTTTTGATTTATATAAATTATATATTAATAATATATATATATATATATATATATATTATAATAATATATATAATCTATTATTATATAATATATTATATAGGTTAAGATGAGCATTTTTCTCGTTGATTTACCACATGGAGCACCGGAGAAAGATAACTGTGGGATTGATGTGTAAGCAGAATTGAAAACAAAATGTTTACACCTGAATGTTAGTGTTGTCTTGTTGCATGCGACACCTAGCAACTTTGTTACCATTAAACAATCGACTTGTTTCCCTTCCAATGTTGCTTTAACACTACTATGGAAACTATTCAGTTGCATACTACTTATTGCCTTCTGTTGCCTCAGTGGAAACTCTCCCTGATATACACTGCAAAGAAATATCCTAACGAATGTTAGAATAAAAATGCCAGAACAAATTTTTCAATGCCAAAACGACGTATTACTTATAAGAAAGTTGGAAACATAACATTCAGACTCCTATTTTTAGACATCTAATTCAAATGCTAATGTTATTAAGAAGTTCCCTCCTTTGAATTTGGCATATACTGGTATAGATGGATGTGCAATTGTGAATTTTTGTTTTTTACTTGAGAATTTTTTTTTTTACAGTTATCACCATCACTCACGGGAGAAGCCCTATTTAAGGAGAGGGTGTTGTACGCCCCAGAAGTTCACCAAGTAACGTAAATTACGCAAATGAGCACAGACGCAGGCTTTGAAGTGAGGGAGATTAAATTCAGCAGGAAACACAGAAGATGGAAGAGAATTCCACAGAACAGAGGTGGCAGGAAAGAAGAAAGCTCCGCAGCGAACTAGCCTGGAGTTACCAATATCAACACCAAACTCTTGCGCAGATACAGCACCCCTTATGTGCTTCGAGGGCGTCGTAAAGGTGGTAGTACGAGAGTGATCGCGCCTCAAAGATAGAGGGTCAAGTGTACTGGAAAGTACAGAACAGTTTATAAACTTATTTTGGCCTTTGACTCGACACTATCCAAAAACCGGGTGAAACTTACATTATTAGCTTTATAAAAAAAGATTAATCGAAGTTTTGAAATGTTAAAGATACCCAGAGGGTAAGTCGAAAAGATATGAAGTTGCCGAGTAGCTTATGACCTGCAGGTTGAGTAGCTATAGAACGGAAGTCGCCCCATTTTCCCCCCTGAAACTCCTCCCCACGCTTTAAATCCACATAGTTCCATATTATTTCATCATATATTTTGTGAGACTTAAGGAAACAGAAGCCTGAAATCCATTAGGTTCGAATGTTGCTTCACAAATTATATTCCAAAAAGAAAGTAGTTGAAAATATTCGATGACATTTTTGTCACTTTTTAAATGTGACATTTTAATCACTTTTTAAATGTGACTCTTTGTCACTTTTCCATGTGACATTTTTGTCACTTTTTAAATATGACATTTTTGTCACTTTTAAATGATATTTGTTCAAAGTACGAAAAAGTACAAAACTCCAAAAAGTACAAATCTAAAAAAAAGTACAAACCAAAAAAAGGGCAAGGAAGCACAAATAGTACGAAGTACAAGAAGCGCAAAGAGTCTCTATGTAAGATTTTTCTACTTATACATATTGTCATTTTTGTTGCAGACTTAGAAATGTTTGGGTAATATCTTTCCTTTAAGCCTTTAAGATATTATTTAATCATTATGATTGCATAAAATAAAAAACCTTGGTGTTTTTTTTTCTGTTAAAAGACGGAAATGAGGATAAAACATTTTGTACTAAACGGATTTTAAAATCTGATTTGCATATTTGGAAATGATTGGGCAAGTTCTTTCTTTGAGTTTTACTTCAATGAAAATCTAATCAAAAATATAATAGTTATTAGTAAATGTCCAAAAATGTCGCCTCGTTATTGGAATAAAATTAAATATTTAAATTTAATGTTGACAAATGTTGACCACCTCGATTAAAGATTACATTTCAAACCACAGGTTGGATGATTAGTGTGGCACTATATATATTATATATATAATATATAAATATAGTATAATATATAAATATTCAAGAATATAGCTATATATAATATATTATATATAAATAATCTATTATATTTTAAATCATATATTATATATATATATATACTATTATAGCCCAATAGGGGAAATGTATTTCAGTAACGAGCAAAGTATTTCTTCAATTCCTATTCTCATAATCGTCAAAACTAATAGCTACAGGTGAACAAGGAAACTTGTTGGAATGCGGTCCAATTTTAGTGCGGAAATGTAAAAAAAAAAAAAAAAAAAAAAAAAAAAAAAAAAAAAAAAAAATCGTCAAAAACTAAATAGGCTAAGGAAAAGGGATACTTTGGAATCCTGTAAAGATTTTAGATAGGAAAATGTAAAAAAAAATCAAAAAATAAAAAATTACTGTTAATAATGTATAGTAATATGATTAGAGAGCCTATTAGAGACCTTTTATTGGTTATCGTTAAAATAAATAGACTTTTATGAAATGTTGCTTTTTTTTTATAAAGGAATATCCAGGGTATCCGGCACCGATGGCAGGAGTCGGGTCTTTCGGCTTCCGGGGAACTACGGGGTGGACTAATTCCCTGTGAGAGTGACGGCTACAGAAACCCCGATTTTGGTATTTGGGGTGTCGACGAGGGGGTTCCCGCAACATAAGAGCCTACGGACGCAGTTAAGGAAAATCGTAGTACCCCCTGGTTCCCCGTCGGTCGAGCCCTACTGGCCGGAAATACAAATATTAACAATGATAAGGGATAGTATATTTATATAGTATAGCCTCGTTAGAGTATATGCTAAAGAAACATTAGAGATAAGTATATATTACGGTAGGAATTTGTCATCTGAGCATCCTATAATAGATAATTAAATAGTATATATAATATATTTTACTATAATATTATATATCTATAAAATATTATGTCCTTCCTAAAAAAAGCCAAATATAATTGTACTATTTGTTTGAGATTATGTTTTGTTTTTTTTACATTATTCAATATTCTCCCACATATGAGAAAATGATTCCAAATGTATATCTTTTAGCTTGTATCAGTTTGTAGTTTTTGAGATATTAGTTTTTTTTTTTTTTTTTTTTTTTTTTTTTTTTTTTTTTTTTTTTTTTTTTTTTACATTTTCCGCCTTAAAATTGGACCAGCATTCCGAAAATGTATTCCTTTTCGCTGAGGCTATTGTAGTTTTTGAGATGTCATGATTGAAAAGAATGTTGTTGCTGCTATGAGGAAATCATAATACAGCCTATATATAAGTATATATATGATATAATTATATATATATTATTTAATATATATATATATATAGTATATATTAGATATAGAATAATTTAACACTTAAGGTATAACAATTATAGATAATTTGTATATATAATATATTATTATATTACTAAGGGGAGTAGAGGGCTCAGAACTTTTTCTATACATTAGATTTGCTCAATGTGTGAGGATCGTGGTTATCTTAGGAGTACTAATCATATCTGTGGTGGGGGGGGTTCACGTCGGACACGGGCCCTTTCTTGTAAAGAAGAAGAAGAGAGAACAAGAGAAGCAGCCGTAGAAGAAGAAAGATAGAAGAAGAAGAAGAAGAAGAAGACGAAGAAGAAGAAGAAGAAAAAAGAAAAAGAAGAAGAGGAGAGAAGACAGAGTAAGAGAGAGAGAGAAGACGAGAAGAAGGAAGAAGAAGAAAGAAGAAGAAGAAGAACTGTTTTCCTGTGGTGAGAAGGAGCTGGGAACCCCTTGTCCTTTGTTAAGATATTTGCCTCAACTCTCCAGATTTATAATTGCTATTAACAGCTCTTGTGACTCTCTGCTTCATGCTCTTCTATGAACGAAAGCTTGTGAATCCAAGTTGCGACACACAGACTTAAAGCTGTGCTCATTCTAACGTGTCTTTGCAATGGTAGATGTGACTACTCTCCTTCTTTCGAGTTATGTTCGACCTTTTATTTCATTTTGAATGTTTTGTCCATATATATATATATAGTATTATATATTATATAATAATTAATATATATATATATATATTTATATTATTTATATAAATATAGATTAACTATATAATTATATAAAATTATATATATATATATATTATGATAAGATATTATATTAATATATATATAAAATATAATATATTATATATATTAATTATATATCTATGATATATATATTATAAATATAATAATATATAATATATAATATATATATATAATAATTATATAATAATATATCGTCGCTTGAAGAGCAAAAGGTCTATGCGACAGGCTTTGAGGGTAAAATTCATTTTCAGTTTCCGCTAAAAATATTATTTTCTTCAGAAACTAGAAAAATGAAAAAAAAAGAAAGAAATGAATTATTTTTTTTGACTAGGACAATTTTTTAGCCTAATTTAAACTATTGTCGTTCGAGATGAATAATAAAGTAAACCCAATACAAAGGTAATATTGAAAATTTAGTTGCCATTACTAGGTATTAGGAGAGAGGAGAGAGAGAGGGAGAGAGAGAGAGAGAGAGAGAGAGAGAGAGAGAGAGAGAGGAGGAGGAGAGGAGAGAGGAGAGAGAGAGAGAGAGAGAGAGAGGAGAGAAGAGAGAGAGAGAGTCCTGATGAATATAGCTATTCTGGATCAACTTTGTTATGAGAAAATTAATATGTAGTATCTGCAATTAATTAGGTTAATATGGATGCAAAATGGAAGGTAATAAATAAAATATATAAAATAAAGAAGAAAGAGGAAATAGTATGTGCGTATTCAAAAGCTGTCTTGAGAGTTTACGTGTTCGAAGAACCATTTCTTAAAGTAGGTCCAAAACCAATTTTAGATATGTGATTTCTATTTCAATTCCGTGAAAATTTATTGCTTTCCTTCTGGACTGCCAAAGGAATCACAATGATCTACAGGTTGCAAATGGTTATGTAAGAAGAAATGCTGTGACATTACTTTGTGCCCATTGTTCTTCCAAACGTCTGCCATTATTATATTAGTATTAGATATAATATATATTATTATAATATATATATATATATATTTATAGTTATAATATATATATAGTAATATATATATATATATATATATATTATAAAGGCAAAAGTCATTCGTCAAGCAATCAATTTTGGAGGATTGATAACTCGCGTCTTCGAGTCGTTATAATGGGTGAGTATGAGAGAGATGACTCACTCACGTGCGCTTGCCTATAATACTATATATATATTATGATATATATATATGTAATAATATATATATATTAATATAGATAAAATCTATATATTATATATAATATATCTATAATTATATATATAAAGCCTTGACTTAATCAACAGATTTCAAAACTTATCCTAACCTTGACTTAGAGGCCTTGAAATTCAACGTAACATACGACTGTCTCGAAGTCCCAGGTTAAGATAAGTTTTGGTAATTTGGTTAGATTGAGGTTCACAGCTTTTATATTATTTCAAACTTGTTTTAGAGATTTTAGTAATTAATACTAAGTAATTTAGAAAGATAAAATAAATAAAGCAACCTCGTGAATCTTTAATTAGCTAAACTAATTAATACTAAGCATCGAATTCGTATAAATCATACATTTTTAATAAAAAAAAAAGTAAGAATCAAACGTTACTAGGCCTACCCGATAAGCAGATTTTTGTCTTGGTCATTTTGTCATATAATACGCGCTTGCTGAGTCAATCTCATCCCTTTCAAGATAATAATTGAGAGAAGGTAGTGTCACTGAATGTCATATTAATCTTGTATTTCATGGATTGCAACTATCATATAGTATATAATATACACTATTACCTTGTTGCCATACAATATACATATATAATATATATGTATATACCCCTCCTATCGCTTAGTATACCCACTACTCACTCATATATATCCTCCCTTCACTACATTAATATACTATATATATATATATATATATTTTATATATATATATATATATAATACATATACCTAGGTCTAACCTGGTGTAACTCATTACATCCACCCACAACGATAACACCCACTCACTCACTCATACGATTATATATAGTATACATCATAATAGCTATATTACCTCCACGGCTATATATACTACCTCTACCCTACCTAGTATATACCTTCCCCATACTCTCAATTCCACCTAGTACTATATATATATAGTCATCATATATATATATATATATATATTATATATATAGTATATTATATATAAAGCATTAACAATCACATTAATAACTTTAAGTTATATAAAACAAATTGACTTTAGAAATAAAAATTTGGACATTTAGAGGGCATTACCCTCTTCAGTATTTTTGCTTTAAACAGAAAATTGAAAATATTTTTTAAAAAATTGTACTAATATTATATATAATATATATATACTAGTCTATAACTACTGTCTCATACTCTAGAGTACTATACTACCTTACTATACTAATATCATATATTATAATCTATATATAAGTATATATACACTAATCCCTATTAACTCCTCTACTAGTATTATCGATTATATATCAAACATACTCTATCATATATATAATATTACTTGTATATATAACTATATATATCCTAGTCATATATCACCCTATATATTATATTGACTGATACCCTCTGCTATATATGACCTCCCCCACCCACTTATACCCTTATCCTACCCTTGATCAATATATCACGATCCCCTCATCCCTACATACTCTAACGAGTAGTGAATACTTACTACTATATCTCTAGAATAACCTACCTCACCCATATATACATACACTCTAACTCATGTTCTACTCAGCCATAGTATATCATCATGTAGCTATTGATGGATATAGTAATATACTATAGACCTACTTATACTACTAATTATAGATTACATACCTATATACTCCCTATATACACTACCCTCATTACGCTCATCACTCCTCTATAGCTAGTCATATACTAACTACTCTAATAGATATAGTAATTATAATATACCGCCACTACTGACTAACTAACTAGTACTTCAACTATAACCATTGACAAATAATTCTGAATATTTATTAATGGCCACTATACGTGTCTGTTTAAAAATATTTTATAAACAACACTTGCATCATTTTATTCGATTTTCACCAATTAATCTCACACCCGACGTAATCCCGCTCGTCTTACCCCATAATATATATACTCACTATATCCTATATACCCCCACCCACCCCCCGTATACATCATATACAGTATAGCTCACCTCACCGCTACTACTATACTAGCTCGGTATACTATATATACTATACCCTCTATATAGTACCTCTATCTATATACAAATTAGCGCCGTATACGTTCGCACAACGCACAGATTGCTCTCTATTTTGTGATACTATACTCCCACTATTTATATAGGTGAATACCCCCCCACTCTACTATACCATCTATTAACCCTTACCTATCTATGAACCTATTAACCTATATTATACTCACCTATACTACTATTACATCAGCTAACTAACCCAACCCGTGACATACTACCGTATATATCTATACTTATCCCCCTTATTCATACGATAGTCCCCTCACTCACCCTATACTATAGTCACCAAGTACTTCTATACTAATACTATCCCTACTTACTTATAGTAGTATACCCGTACCCCTACTACTGTAGTACTATACAGGCCGTTAATACTATTAACCCCCCCCCCCTACCTACTCATATCACTCACTATATATCTATACCTATACTCACTATACTATATAGTATGTATCATACATCATATACTATACTACTACTCCCTCACTCACCTTTAAGAATGCTAAAGGACGACAATAATAAATACTAACTAATTAATTATACTATATACTACTAATACACTATACTACTTATCTACCTCACTATATCACCCTACTACTATCTTATACTAACTCAGCCCTTATATATACTATTATTATATATATATATATAAACTAATTTATACATTAATAATTATATATATAATAATACTACTATATTTATATACATTAATATATATATAAATATACATATATATCTCTCATATATATCTCTAGCATCTTCCACTATATATATAATACTGAATACTGAATACCACTATAATACTAATATATTAATAATATACATAATATACTATAACTATAACTACGACATCCTACGTTATTCCGCCACACCCTCACCTACTTATATTAATATATTATATATCTAATTATATTTCTTATATAATATATTTATTATTTATATATAATCATATATTACTTATATATATATATATATATATATACTATATATAATATATACTATATATGATATCTATATAATATCTATATAATCTATATACATACTAATATATATATATTATTTATATATATAATATATATATATATATATATTATATATATATATTTATTAGTATAATATGTATCCCATACACTCTGAAATATATATATCCTCACACCTAATATCACACACCCTGACGTATATATACCCTTACTATTTCATCTCGAGTAATACTAACATATACATATACTACATCATCATTATACAACAGCCTCGCTCTTAACTGGACTACCCCCCCACTATATAAACTCACTACACTTCTACTAATACCCACGCTCCTGAGGTACGTACACATAACTACTACTATTACTAACTTAGTTACTTTTGCTATTACTACTATCAATCAATACCTGCATATACTCGTTTACTCAAATATATCTATATTTATATATCATATATAACTATATCTGCAAACTATAATGACCTTATATTATTGACCTCATACCCATTATTATACGCCACCCACACTCTCGCTCATCAACATATATACTACTACCTACTACCCATAACTAATAATACTTCCGCTATACATACCATCACTCATACTATCACTTCCATATATTTATCCTAGATATTACTACTACTATACTTCATATCCTACCCCCTATTATCTACTATAATATATATATATATATATCTCTATATATATATATATATATTAAATTAAAAAAGTAAATTCACTAAATTCATTTATTGAACTTCATTCTTATCATTATTAAATATGACTATATATATATATATACCATATAACTCCTTCTACTGTTCTTCCATATATAATTACTTTATACATATAATACATATACTATAAATATATATATATATATACCACCCTCATATATATTAACTATATTATATTATATTTATTCACTTAAATCTATTATAATATACTTATATATATCTCACTCACTCCCCTAACCTATATAATCATATCATTATATCACTCATACCTATACTTATAATATACTCACCCTACTACCTATACGCCCTATATACCATAGTCCCTATCATCATACTAGTACTCTCTGTAGTCACTACATATATAACCCCGCTACTCATAACTACCTCATACCCACACTAGCTATATATTATATACGTCCTTCCCTATATCAATAATATAATATTACATAATTATATAATTATTCTATAACCTACTATACTATATATACAATATATATGACGACTATACTATACACGGCTTCCTTTATAATATTATCACTACCTAACACCTATATATCATTATCTATATATATTATATAATATATATATTTATATAATATATATATCTATATAATAATAATATATATACATATCATATATATCATATATATATATTTAAATATACTATTATACTTAATATATATATATCATATTTATATATATATATACTTACTATCTATATATTAATCTATATAATATCTATATTATAATATATATATATAATAATCATATATATATGATCACTGAGTATATACCTTTGAAAAGCATTATACTAATAATATTAGATCCACCCCGCAATCTACCAATACTAACTATGATACCTATTAACTACTAATATACTCAGCCCATCACTATATTATATACCCACTCTCCATACTTCCCTATAATATATCTATATCCTCATATTATATACCACTACTCATTCACTACCATATATACTACCATCCATCACACCTACTCAACCATACCACCTTAGTACTGTATACCACTTATATACTACCCCCCCTATTACTATATTATATTATAATATAGCTGATCAACATGTCGGCACCTATTATTGACTACATGACCAGCTCTCTAGTAAGTCTACTACTACTCTACCTACACTATACACTCACCTAGCCTCACCACCTCAACTTCACTACTATCAGCTATTCTAACCTGACTAAGTACTAGAACATACACTATCGCTACCATATCCACATTATATCACCACTACACCCTATTAGTATCCCTATCACCAAAGTCAACTATATATTATATATAATTAAATCTAATACTATTAATACTTATACCACCTCTACTGTTACTAGTAAACTCTCGTTCACATCTTAATTAACTACATATATCATATACTCCATCCTTTGTTTTTTATTCCAAGATATGGGGTACCGAATATAATATATATATACCTATGAGGGACACCTTACATCACAGCATCCGGCATAACCTATATACACTATACCTCCACCCGTACTATATCCTACACTACCCCCCTACCTAGCCTCATATTAATACCTCACCTACTACACCACCACACTAACCAGCTGATACTATATACCTAGTCAACTATACGTCATAATCCTCCTATAGTTAGTGAATCACTACACTACCCATTAGCTAACTGATATCATATATTATATCTATTTATACTATAATCCTATATCACGATCACTATTATCTGTATATATTATATAATATAACCACATTATTATTATCTATATATAATATATAATATAAATACTATAATATATATATATATATAATATACTATATTACCATATATCTATAATATATATTATACTACTATATGGTATCCAGCAGCCAGCCCACCCCACCCATACTATATCACATACTATATCATATTATATATATATATATATACTCACATATATACCCTACTATTATACTGACACTCAATACCCTATCACCCCCCCCACACCTATACTGACTAATTATATATATAGTATATCCTACTCTACCTTTTTATCCTACTACCTCCTCACCTCATAAATCCCACCTCATCTCATAATATAACTCTCCATAATCATAATTACTCTTATCCATATATACCAGATACATATAATTATAATATAAATACAACCTACCAATAACTTAATAATCACATCAGCATATACTATTCTATCATATATATATAAATATAATATTATATAATAAATATATATATATATATATATATAATAGATATATCACTATCTATTCATCATATACTATATATATATATATAATATAATATTATATAATATATATACTCTAATATATACTACTATTATATACTACTATTACTACTATATATATGTTATCATATTTATTATATATATTATACTATATCACTTATTAATCATATAATTATCATATCATATATATATATATATATATATATATATTAATATATCATGACTATTATATATACACATATAACATAATATATATATATATATATATATATAATATCTCTATATATATATATATATATTATATATATATATATATCATATATATATACATATATATATATCTATATATGCATATATATATATATATATATAATTATAATATATATCATATATATATATATATATATATAATATATATTATATATATATATATTTACTATATATATATATATATAATATATATATATATATATATATATTATATAATATATATATATATATATATATATATATATATATATTATATATATTATATGTTTCGCATTAAACTATGTGAACTCTGTTTCAAGGCTTTATACACATCTTTAAATTATTTGCTCTATCTTTTTCATCTCTATTTTATTTCAAAATTTCTAAAAATATTTGAACTAAAATCAGGCATCAAGTGCCATGTCACAACTGACACTTAAATAAGCAAAGTAACATAATTAACCCAATAAATTAAAAGATGAATTCAAAACGAAAATAAAAAGTACGAAAAATAAAAGTTAATTGGATTTTCTGAAGTTAATTAAAGTTCATTACTTTAAAAGTCCAACGAAACGTAGGTTATACATTTGATTTTAATTAAAAAAGTTTTCTTCATAATTCCTTTAATAATTACGTTGATGACGGGGAAAAGAAATATTGTTTTATCGACTCATAATTTTGTATCTCATTAACTTGATAATCTGAAAATAGATTTAGGTTGCAATTTTTCTTGAGTAATTACTGATATATGTTTTATTTTATGTTGTATAATTTATTTATTTTTGAATTGGTGGAATACTTTTAGTTCTTCTAAATTGGTATATCTGTTTTAAAGGTGACAATAATTGCTTCATATTTAAGATGTATATTTATGTTATGCCCACTTATCCGGTAAAAAAATGCCTTGTAAAGAAGAAAAATATCAATCATTGGTTATTCGAATCTGTGAAAAGAACATTTAATGTAATTGTCCATAAGTAATATTCAGATCATTGATATTTGAAAATATAGATTAGGATTCCGAAGAGTTTTCCTTATTTTTTATTGCATTCTCCATTTCAATCTTAGGTTGAATAAAATAATTTCTAATATACTAACGACTTCAATTTTCAAGTGAACAAAAAACACGCAGCTTTTTTTTAATATTTTGCTTGTTGAATTTAAAATGTGATAGCAAATACTCTAAAATAACTTCAAGTTATTAGCGAACTATTTTAATTAATATAACTAAAAATTTCATTTTCTCCTCAAATGATGAACAAACTCATTTCCATAGGCCGACTGGGCTTATGTGGATAATTTTTTTTAGATATAGTTACGATATATAATAGAAGTGATTCACTTTGTAAAAAGAATTAATTCTCAGTATCACTTCGTATAAATGCTTTCAATTTCATGGAAGTTCCTTTTTACATCGAAAATACCCCTGCGTGCTCTTGATTGGGAATTCCAGATTTATATGAATGCATATATATTAATAAGTAAATTCAGACTTCATTTTTTCATTATATTTTCTATCCTTTTTATCTTTAGTTTTTTTTCTCAAAATCGTTAGAAATATTTCAATTATAATGAAGTGTTATAACTGACTTATAAACAAACTGAGTTGCACAATAAATTCAATAAATTAAAAAAAGAATTCAGTATATAAAGAATACGTAAAATAAAAGTTAGTTGAATTTATAAAGATAATTAAAGTTGATTAATTTTAAAGTACGACAAATAGCATTCTGTACGTTTGATTCCTAACTAAAAAGGTTTCTTCATAATTCCTTTAAAATTTAAGTTGATGAGGGGAAAAGAAATATTGTTTTATCGACTTTTAATTTTCTTTTTCATTAACTTAATAATCTGAAAACCGATTTAGCAAAAGTCTAGAGAAATTGTGATGCTTAATTTATCATATCGTGAGTGTCTTTTTTAAATAAACTTCTTTTTTGTCTTTATTTTATAATGGAATATCTATTTTAAAGGATCAAACTTTGGTTACATCTTAAATACATATTTTTTATTATATCCACTGTGTAGCACTTAAAAATTTCTATTAGGAAAAAAAATATGTCTAAAGGAACAGAATAGGGATGAAGGATCATATGATATTCAAATTCATATCAATAATATTTACTTTAATTGCTCAAAGGTCATGTGAATTCAAATCATAGATAATTGAAAATATGGTTTCAAATTCCTAAGGTTTTTTTATCCTTCTTTATATTCTACTTCGCGTAACCTTTCAGAAACTATTAGACAAAATAAAATGTAAAACAATTAAATTTTGAGCAATATTATATGACTAACAAACCAGAAAAAAATCAAAAATTTCTTTGTTAATATCCTGGTGTGTTGAGTATAAGAATTATAATTTCAATTGTTAATTTAAAAGGTAAATTTATAGGCATAATTGAGTCATAACTATTATAATTAATATTATTTAAATAATTACTCAAGTTCTAAATATTATGTAATAATAAAATTTAAAATATTAAAAATATTGAAAAGCAGTTTCAAAATGCGTTACAACATTTTTTTAAACGTTTAACGCATTAATTTTTCTATCATCGACAAGTGATTTTATGTAAAAAAAAAATGAGGCAGACTTTTTTTTAAAGTTTTTACATCACTGACACTGCCCCTATTCAAGGAGGGGAACTTATCTATTTAATTTATACCTATGGTTCAGAAAATGGATCGAACCGTTGCCAAATGCATCGCTATTCATTCACACTACCTTTAAGTCACGAAAACTCTTTCCTCTTACTTCCATTTTAAGCACATACACACACCACATTACAAGGGATAAAATAATGCAAATATGATATATTCTTAAAGTGAAAGAATCTTATACTTAAGGATTGGACAAGGAACCGAACCCTTTCCCATTGCCTCGCCACTCAGTCACAATACCGTTGAGCCACTCAGGGTAAATCTTAACTCTTATTTACGTATTAAACAGATGAACAAACAAACACATTGCAAGAGATAAAGTATGTCATAATGCTACATTCTTAAAATTAAAGTTACTATTAAAATGTCACGTGTTATCTTATGCGTTATAATTAAAATGTCACGTATTATCTTATGCACTGATAACATATTGTTGATGATAGACAAAATAAAAATGTAAATCTTTTACTGTCTACATTTCCTTTTTTCATAATCAATATGAAAAAATGCTTACATATTCTTGATGAATTCCAGCGAAGAATTTAAAATAAGATTTAATGTATTTAAAAAATTTAAACAAAAACTCTTTAAAAAGAAACTATACAATAAATCAGTTAAAGTTAAGAAAAAATATTTAGGAACCTTAGTTCCGCATATTAAATTTGAAAAGCTTGTTTTCCCAAAAATATAAAAATAAAATAGAGTATTATAAAAGGCTTTATAGCTTATGAAATATATAAATTACTTTTCTTCTATTTTGTTTTTGAACTTTATCAAAATAAAATTTGGAAGCAAAAAAGACCAACCTCAGGATTAAGGAACGAAATAGTCTATATTGCTCAATATGTATTTTATCATTACTATATATTTATTTTTAAAGGTTCCAACACCAAGAAAAAGAGAAGTAAAATATAAGACGATCGCGATATTTTGATAATATAATCAAAATTACGAAAGAATTATAACCATTCCTTTCAAATAATAATTATGTAATATATATATATATATATATATATATAATAATAATGTAATAATATAATAATAATAATAATATAATATCTTCTTCATTACATATAATAATAATATCATAATTTCTTAAAGCTAGACTTTAAACAATAATTGTAATTGAATGCATATAATACTCGTAATAATATATATGTTATAATATACCAACCTGTAATATAATAATAATATATGCTAAGGATGGTCCACTTCTATATATGTAATAATATATGTATGTAATAATAACTAATAATAACAGCAATAATATGTAATATGTAATATGTATGTGATTGCCCAGGGACCCCATGGCGCAGGCTGGCACGGATATGCTTTATTAGAGCAAATTACGCGAAGAACACAAATATTATTTTAAAAAACTAAAGAACGAAAAGCTTTCTGTGCTTTAGGTTGCACTTTGTTCAATCGTATCGGAGATCGTAGAAAATTGGAAGCGAAAACTTAATCAATGTTGTGGAGATCTAGTTGGTTGGTGAAGCTTGATTTTTCTGCCATGAGTTGCCATTTTGTCAGTCAGCAGAATATTTGTTGGATTTAACTTCCCCCTCCGTGTTGTTCATGGTCTTACCCTTGCAATTAAAGATGCAGAAGCTTTCAGTAAATTTACGTTTGATATATTGGAATTGATTTGTAGGAATATAATATATTGAAGTGAGTCCTTTATAATCTTTAGTGAAGACCTGTGTCTTACCAAAGCTGAGCTCGGATTACCTGTGGAGAGGTCGTATTTGTGCTGGTATATGCGTCTCTTTAAGTCGATTGTCTCGCCTATATAAGTTGATTGGCACTGTTTGCATTCTATATTGTATGTACAAGGTATGGGCTGAGCCGAAGTTGACTCAGTTGGGTGGTGCTCTTGTAACACTCTCCCCAGCTTGACAACACTCTTCACAGGTGCTACCCCGCTCGGAAGTAATTTCTTATATATATGGGGTTCCCCCTCCCACCCTGAGAAAAGTGTCCGTCTGGTCAACTTCGGCTCAGCCCATCCCTTGTACGTAACTCAAATAATTAAAATAATTTAGATAATTACTCAAATTCTAAATATTATTTACTAATAACATCTACGATATTAGAAATATTTAAAAGCAGTTTCAACCTGGGTTACAGCATTTTTAAACATTTAACGCGTTAATTTGTCTATCATCGAAAAAGTGATTTTAACACGAAAAATGACATAGACACTTTTTTTTAAAAAGTTTCCACCTCACAGGCATTGTTCCTATTCAAGGAGCTGAACTTCTCTATGTATTTTATACCAAGGATTCTGACAAGGGATCGAATAGTTGACCATTGCCTCGCGACTCATTCACACTGCCATTGGGCCACTCATGGTGACTCCTAACACTTACTTCCGTATTAAACACATGAACAGACACACACATTGCAAGAGATAAAGTATGTCAGTATGCTACATTCTAAAAATTAAATTTATATTTAAACGTCAAGCGTTATTTTTTTATTTTCTATTAAAAAGTCACGTGTTATATTATGCGTTATCATTAAAATGTCACGTGTTGTCTTATGCGTTACCATTAAAATGTCATGTATTATCTTTTGCACTGATAACATATTGTTGATAATAGACAAAATAAAGATGTAAATCTTTTAGTGTCTACGTTTGCTTTTTTGATAATCAACATGCAAAATGCTTACAAATTCTTGATGAATTTCAGCAAAAACTTTAAAAAAAGATTTAATGTATTTAAAAAATTTAAACTAAAACTGTTTAAAAAAAAACTGTAAAATAAATCGGTAAAAGTTAAAAAAAAATATATAGGAATCTTAGTTCCGCGTATTAATTTTGAAAAGCTTGTTTTCCTCAAAATATAAAAATAAAATAGAGTATTATAAAAGGCTTTATAGCCTAAAAGATATAAATTACTTTTATTCTATTTTGTTTTTAAACTTTATCAAAATAAAATTTGGAAGCAAAAAAGACCAACCTCAGAATTTGAATGAATGGCATATAATGTTCAATATGAGATTTTTATGCATTAGCTTATATATTTATTTCTATAGGCGGTTGAATAAAGAGAATAATATTAAAGATGATCATAATATTTACGCTAATAAAAATCAAGGTAGGAAGAGAAAACAAACCCATTCATTTCATATGTAATGATTATGTGGTAATAATATATATATATGTATATTCATATAATATATAACATATTCTAATAATATACATATATATATATGTAACCATATATATATATATATACTCTTGTATTTAACAATAATAATATATATAACCGCCAATATGTATGTATGGATAATGACCATGGATGTAATATGTAATAATAATATCTTACTCAAATAATTAAATACCTTTCCATATAATAATAATAATATAATAATATAATAATATATATATATATATATATTATAATAATGTGTAATATATAATAATATAATATGTATAATAATAATAATATATATATATATGTAATAATATATAATAATAATAACCAATATTATTAATAATAATAACTCAATATAAATACATATGTATATATATGTTATATGTATAATAATATCTAATATATCTATATGCTGCATAATAATATAATAATATGTAATAATAATAATAATGTATGTAATAATAATAATAATAATATTATAGATAATAATATATATATATAATAATAATAATATAATAATATATATGTACATAATAATAATAATATGTATATATAATAATAATAATGTACGTAATAATAATAATAATAACAACTATATTATAAATAATAATGTAATATGTAATAATAATAATAATATGTAATAATAATATGTATTAATAATAATAATAGTATGTAACACCTTTTTTTCATGCTCCAATAATATTAATAACAATAGCGCATATAATACATCATAATATCGCCAATACAGTAATAATATGTAATATGTATATGTAATATCAATAATATATTAATATATATATATGTATATAATATCTATATATATATATAAATTCACATTGACGGCTGTAATGCCGCCTATGTTAGCAGTTCTGCCCAGCTCAGTTTGAGGAGTTGATGAGCACAGGGAGGACGTATTCCGCGCAAAACTACCGTCCGATGATCTCAATTGTTTCTGCAATAAACCACTCACTTTGATAAAGAACCACCCTTTTAATTTTTAGTTTTCAATATTTGAATATTTAACAAAATCCACAACCAACTTTCACATTTTAGAAACATTATACATTGCCAACTCAAAACCTTCCTTAAGCAGTGACAGTGGAACATACAAGTTGCTGCTTTTTTAATCCGTCAGATGTGTTACCATAGTAGTTTGTCCGATACCAACTGTAAGTATTACCCAGTTTCTCTCGGTTTTCTCCTTTATAACTTATTACAATTTGATATAGTTAGCCCTATTTTTATCTTGTGAACTGTTATATGGATTTCAATATACATAATTAGAAATTTAAGCCGAAGTGTTACCTTATTATTACCTTATTTCTAAGCTCGTTTCAATTGTATACTTTATAATATATGTATTAATTTATTTGTCAAATATACTTTGAAATTGACAGAAATTTCAAAATAATTTTATTTTATATCATTTGGTTTGTTTCTCAAAACAGAAATTTTAAAAATCCCACCCCCCCCAAAAAATATAAAACTAAGAACAAAAAGAAAAACACTACTTGGGCTTATTTTTTTTTTTATGGTTTGACCCTTCTGCTTTTTTCCAACCCTTCTGAATACTTGACTATCAAGGTATATAAACTCTCCTCCCATGATACTTCAAACGCCCTTGAAAAATTC
This sequence comes from Trachelipus rathkii, assembly GCA_015478945.1. NCBI lineage: Eukaryota > Metazoa > Arthropoda > Malacostraca > Isopoda > Trachelipodidae > Trachelipus > Trachelipus rathkii. The sequence continues at coordinate 11,629 of JABUQX010025382.1, read as the reverse complement.
TGTCAGGAAGAAGTTTTGAGGCTCAAATTAAATGTAATTATTTAATGTATACGGTTCTTTTACAACGTAAGGTTTTGTTTATTTTCATTTGTTTAAATCTTGATAAAGATTACGTTTAGAGATGGATACCATGCATAAGAAAAACATATGGCTATTGCCTCTTGGCTAGTTGGGCAAATATCTGATAAATTGAACCAACATGTTCTTCCAACAAAAAGAGAAGCTCTGGCTTTATTTATGAATTTTAAAATTTGAAAAAGCAAACCATTAGAAAAGCTTTTTCATCAAATGTAAACGATGTTTTAGAAGTGTGGCAAAAGGCAAACATACCAACAACACAGAAATGCAACGATGTGATAAAACTTAACAGATTATTTGATGAATTGCAAAAACTTAAAAAAAATAAAGAGAATAAACAGAAACTGTAAAAAACTTGCAAGTAAAGCAAATAAATTGGAACGTAAATTTATGCCAATTATTAGATATAGCTTACGTTGATGCTATAGATATCATTAAAATTGAGGGTGATAAAAAGTTTCTAATGCTTCAGAGGGAAGGAAGAAAGGGAAAGATGGCGGGAGTTGATAAAAATAAATTAGAAATTGATGCTGAAGTATATGAAAAACAAAGAAGGTTTGAAAAAAGAAGGCTGCGGGAATCATTTTCATTTCAAGAAACAACTGCTATTGGCTTATCTTCTGGTTCTTCAGTCAAGAGCGATTCGTCAGAGAAATATTTCATTGATCAAGATCAACCATCAACATCAAAAAAAACTTTTTATGAGAAAGAAGAGGAAACTTTGTAATGAACATTTACTTGCAACTTTAGATGTTACCAAAGTTAGAACAGATGTGCTTCTTTAATAATGATTCATACATTAAATATTATTGGAGAATGTCCAGAGGATTATAATGTGGTTATACTTCTATGCGAAGAGCGAGAGAAAAAATTTACACAAAGTAATTTAGAAACGTCTACAGAAGAACTATCAAAGTGAGTTCAAAGCTGACATGCCTATATTACTGGATACCACTGGAGACCCAGTCTAACGACTTCCTGAAAGATAAGAATCAGCCTACTTCAAGGAAATGAGTTTCTTTACTTGATAGGCTCCCTATTTATAATCATTCCACAGGACAATGCGGAAATTGTGAAGCAACTGCTCGCAGTTCCCAAGGTAAATTCAAGATGGTACCTATGCTATGCATTAGTCACGTTAACCATCTGTAATAGCTTTCTTACTTGTATGTTTTATCTCGATTTCGCATTTAACTTAAATAAGTTAACTATATGCGTGCTTTAATACACGGATCTAACCAAGGTTAGAAAATATTAAGGAGCGTGGCATTTACAACAACATAATTGATGAAGCATCTTGAGATAAAGGGCGTATCTGTTTTTACCTGCATGGTCATCCACGTATTAGAATTATGCTACCAGCATGTTGTTTCCCCTGCATTTAACAGCCCGTCGTCTGGGGCCGTAGTACGACATTTATCTAAGACATATTTAGGCAAAGATTGGCTAAATTGATCGACTTCATAATGACATTGTATATTACAAGATGATGAGAAAATTTGCGGTCTCTCATGGATATTTACAAAGGTCTTAAAACAGACTTTTTATTTAAGACTTGTACCAGGCTGACAAGCTTTCGCTGAAGGAACAGCCAAGAGATGCTTTATAAAGACTATTAGAATTGCCAATTTATTCTATCTTGGGTGGACTGTCCACGACATGGTCAGGAAGAATTTAAGAAACCCTAGGATGCACTACTCATCAATGGTTAGCCTCATGCTATGAACAGAAAATTTCTTCTTTCCCTTGGAAAAAAGCGTTTTCCTCCTAGTTCCTCCAACGTCGCTCATCGCACTCTCCGTGCTTGAGAATGATGATATTTCAAGGTTGCATTATATACGCTTCATCTACAGTATTTATAGTCTTACCACTCTTAATCACTTCACGTAGTACACATCACAACCGCAATGTATTTAACATAAAGTAATCTTTGTCCCGAACTTTAAAAATTATTACCCAAAGGAAATGTTCTCAAAGAATTTTCGAGGTTTAACTGAATAACCCTTCAAAGAATTCTGGTGATTATAGACTCATATGCACAATTATCTTTCTATGTACCAAACTGTCATTTAGAAGCATGAGAAATAGCTCAGTGTTGTTATACACTTTTATGGGAACATGAACTCAGTCGCCACATGAAAAATCATAGCTTTGACAACTAAATTGCCTGACATCCTATAAAGGCGCACTTGTTATGCAAACTTCCCCAGGAACATCTGTTATTGCTGAGTCTGAGCGGAGTCTATGGTTTTGGATCATTTAACGAAATAGTTGAGAGATCTCTCTTTTTGTATGTTATGTTTATACCTAGCACGGAAGTATATTGCTGAACCTCATCAAACGCCAAAAGACCTTCAGTTGTCCCATCCAACCCAGCAGCCAAGCACAAGGATAAGAATCTAAATTTCTTACATGAAGATGTGCTTGAAAGCCATAGGAAGTTGGGCATTAGCACCTGCCTGGAAATCGTACCCTCCATAGAAGTACTCCTCAGAGTTTGAGCTAGCGCATATTCCATCAAGAATATTTACACGCTGTGAGAATAATATCCATTCCTGTGATTGGGAATTATAGTGGGCACAACTATTGACTAAAGTCCTCTTTAGTTAACAGAATTGGTTAAACTTGTGTTATACTTACCAAGTACCGCAAACGATAACATTCATATATTGCAAGCAATCGTCTTAGAAATACTTCTCGCCTAAAGAAAAGAGATAAGCGCCACATCAACCACTTTTGGAACGCTGGCTCTCTCCCAGAAGAGAATCTACTTCACACAAACTCTCATAACAATGCTGAGGATGTGACCACCTCACACACATCCCATTCTCAAGGTGTGCTTAGTATAGTCATAAATGGAAAATATTTATTTCGGAAAAATTGAATAAATACAACCTGTGGCAAACGTATGTAACACTTGGTGATGGTTTATTCATCGAGTCGAATTAACCCATCTATCTATGACAAATAAGTCTGCACAGTCCCGAACTGCCCCTTCAGTCCCTCCCCATCCTATACCTTCTAATACACTGCCGTCCCCTATAGGCCCTCTAATATTTTCTCTTTCTCTCAACAGGATGGCAGATAGTATAGAATATAATTGGACGTGCAGATTTATCTCATAATTCTTAATAATTTAATAAGTGTGTGATCGTAGAAAAAAATTATTAACACCCTTATTTATTTATAATTAATCAACTATCTGATGGTGATTCCCTTATTCCTATCATGCTATGTTAGTTCTGATTAAGCTTAATTAGGTATATACGTTAGTTAGTTAGTTGAGTTGCATTACAGTTCTAGTGAGTGTAATGTATTATCCTTTGAGTACTCTATGTTTATTTTACCGTATAGTTTACCTCATAACCGTTTACTAGTTTACATGTTATCCTCAATAGTACGTTATGTGCGTTTGAGTATCATTTATAGTTATAGCTTTCTGATGTCTAGTCTATTTTGTTAGGTCATAAAGTTAGAGTTAATTATGTTAAGTACTAAGAAGGATTTTAGATGTCATAGTATTAGATTAGGCTCTTACCGATATACAGGTGTATGATAATTAGTTAGTTGAGTTTAAGTTAGTTAGTATTAGTTAGTATTAGTTAGTTAGTTGAGTAGTTAGTTATAGTTAGTTAGTTAGTTAGTCTGTTAGTTAGTTTGTTAGTTAGTTAGTTAAGTTAGTTAGTAGTTAGTAGTTAGTTATAGTTAGTTAGTTAGTTTAAAGTTAAGTTTATAGTTTAGTTTAGTTTATAGTTAGTTAAGTTAGTTGTTGTTAGTTAGTTAGTTAGTTAAAGTTAAGTTTAAGTTAGTTATAGTTAGTTTAGTTAGTTTTAAGTTAGATTTAGTTAAGTATAGATATATTATAGTTAGTGAGTTAGGTTTAGATTTAAGTTAGTTACGTTAAGGTTAGTAGTTAAGTATTATGATTAGTTTATAGTTATTTATTTAGTATAGTTAGTTTATAGTTAGTTTATAGTTTAATAGTTATAGTTGTTTAGTTAGTTAGTATTAGTTAGTTACTTTAATTATGATTAGTTAGATTACTTAGTTTTAAAGTTATAGTTGTTAGTGTACAGTTTAAGGTTAGTATTAGCTATAGTTAGTATGTAGTTAGCCTATGTTAGTTAGTTATAGTTGTGTAGTTGTTAGTTAAGTTAGGTTATATATTACGTAGAATTATAATTGATAAAATAGATACATTTAATGTATAAAAAATATACGTTATTTTTGTTGTTACATATATTAAAGATTATAATTAGTTACTGAGATTTATGGTTCTATTGTATTATTCTGTACTTAGAATCTACATAGAAATAAGATTAGTTAGTTAAGTTTGAGTAGTAATATGTTAAGTTAGTTATAGTTAGATAATTTAGTTATAATTATAAGTTTGTTAAATAGATTTAATAAATTAGTTTAGTAGTAGTTAAGTAGTTAGTATGTTAGTTAGTTAGGTAAGTATATAATATATAGTTGTTATGATAATAGATTAATAGTTAGATAAGTATAAAATAGGATATTATCGATTAGATAGTATAGATTTAGTTAAGTTATTTTAAGTATATATAGAGTTAGATTAGTTATGATTAAGATTAGTGTAGTTATTAGTTAGTTTAGTTAGTTAGTTAGTAGTTAATTAGCAATAGTTAGTAGTTAGTAGTTAAGTTAGAGTTAGTTAGTTAGTTAGTTAGTTGTTGGTTGAGTTAGTTAGTATAGTTAGTTAGTTAGTTAGTTAGTTAGTTAGTTAGTTAGTTAGGTTAGTTAGTTAGTTAGTTATGATTTTAAATATATAATCATATTGCCATATCTCTGTACAGTGCACCTACAAAAAATAAATCCAAAAAATAAAATTTGAAATTTAAAGTTTTTTGCGTTTTTGAAGTTTATTTAGTCTCATTATTTTAAAGGAAAAAATTGTCTTGGATCTCGAACGCCGTCTCGGAATTCATTATTATGTTCGGATTCCGAGACACCACCGTGTAGGCAAAAATATTCCTTTCATGCTATTAACTCAATATTCCTTCTAAATCAGCAATTTAAAATTATGAAAAAATAAAAATGATTAATGTGTTTATGGCTAATTTGTAATATATTTAAAAATTTGGCTAAACTGCTTGATGAATTCCTCCCTCTCAAATATAACTTTGGAACTAGTTCCTAAAATTGTTTATTGACTAACATTATAATAACAATTTTCAAAGTTAAAGAAAAAATGAAAAGTTTTTAGTTTTTGATACCAATATTTTAAAATTCAGTTACAAATGTTTTCTTCCTATTTACAAAATTAGTTGGGTTTAAACCAAAAAGAAACATGTTGGTTTAAACCAAATGGTTTAAGCCAAACAACCCTGTTTATAATAATTAGCTTTCATAAGAATAGGACAATCAAATATTTATTAATTAGAATTATTTACTGTGCATATATCTTTTGTCTAATATGTTTCTGCAATTTGCTTTCTTGAGGAAATATGCGTAAAATAGTTTGCCGAATGAGGAAGGGATTGTATTCCTTTCTTTATTCTTTGAGGATGAAAAGGTTTGATTTTATCAGTTATCCTTGGTGATAGATTGAACTGTATGATTAAACCATCATATGTGTATGTAAATGTAGTAGGCAAACTGGTTCTCATTTGCAATTTTATATTTTTAAAATTCGAATAAGTGATCATCTTTTTTTTAACTTTTTTTTTTTATTCTGAGAGTGATTGGTGAATGTCGGAAATCTAACTGTGTTTATGGAAATTATCGTGTTCAATGTTATAAGTGTAAAAAGAGACCGTAAGCAAATGGAAGTGTCGGATGTTTAGGTTGTCTAGTTAGCCTGGTGCAAGTTTTTTTTTTTTTTTAAAGACCTTTGTAATTAAATGTTTAAATTTTGGACTTACTTGAGTTGTTTGTGGGGTAATTTTTGTGATCTTTTTTTTCAGGTAGTGTAGTAAATTCTGAAGTCACTCCCTATAAGTAGTAGGAAGGCCATATTGGACACCGTAGCTCCGCCCCCTTTTTGACCGCGACCTTTTTTGAGCTCGAATTTTTACCTGACCTTGACCTTTTTGGGCCTTGACCTTTTTGGGCAACCCAAATTTTTTTAGAACCCTAATTTTTTGGCAACCCTAATTTTTTTGGCAACCCTAATTTTTTGGCAACCCTATTTTTTCGGCAACCGCCTAATTTTTGCAACCCTTCGAAGAAGGTTGCGCAAAACGGTTGCGTAAGCAACCGTTGTACGTACCCCACCCTATTATTTCGACCAACCTTTGGTCGGCAACCCTAATTATTTGGCCACCCTAATTTTTGCTATGTGGTAACCCTTTAAGCCATCTTATTGCTATTTACAATATATGTTTTTGTCCTTGGCGCTTTCTTCCGAAAACTTGACGATACCATGGGTCAATTTCTGGACCCCCACCCCCCAACTCAAACCCCCCGTCACCCCCCGCCACGGTACTTTTTTGTTCCTTTCCTTTAGGGACTTTTTTGATGTTCTTAACCTTGTTTGACCATGATATTTCGGCCTTGACCTTGCCAGATACCGTGGGTCTAAATTTTGGCCCACGCTAATTTTTTGGCCACTCGTCGTGCCCCCCCCGTCACATATCTTTCGTTCTAAGCTTGAACGTATGTATGGATCTTCCCTAACTTGAACACCTACACACACACAGCACAGACCACACACACACACAACACACCACACTATACACTTATACACACACGCGGTTACATACACACACACAACACTTTACACTTATACCACACATCACGTATGACAATATATACACACACTTTCACGTTATTGACACTCTACATTACCCATAGACATTACACCTCACCCATAGACACTTACACTTACCATAGACACTTGGACGTACGGTTGATGTATATTATAAGTTGCTAGCGATGTATCCTACTATGAGTTAGCATTTTCTAACCTTTTCTAACTTTTCTATCAAAATCTATAGAAACAGAGCTGAATATTGATGTCTTCCCCTAGGTCTTAAATTGAAACACCAAGGCGCAGCATGCGTCTCTCCGCGCAAAGACAGCTCACCCCGCACCCGCAGAGTGGCGCCCCGTCGCGTTCCCCTCCGCCGCATGTCCCCGCACGCCGCGTGCGCCCGCGCAGGCGCAATATTTGCGCGTACCCGCCCGCCGCGGGAGCCGCAGGCGCAAATATTCCCGCGCGCAAATGAAATATAACTACTATATATATATACTATATATAGATATATATATATATATATATATATAATATATTTTATTATTATATTAATATATATATATATATATATAGTATAGTATATCACTACGAGTCATTCATTTTTATTTCAACTTAAACATTTTTAATTTAAAAACATTTTGCAAGTAATTTCCTTTAACTTCATTTACGACATTCTTTTATATTTTACTTAATACTTTTTAATTATAAATTTTTAAAAAATTGTTATGTTAGTAGAAAAAAAAACAACTGAAATATCTACTGAAAAAACAAACGTACAATTATTTTATAGTCACTTAAAAATGCAGTGCCGAAATTTTGTTAAAAACATTAACATTACATTACTTAAAGCAGTAAATCATTAAATCAATAAAGGTGTTACCTAACACCTAAGGGATTAGGAAGCTTTTTGTTTTACTGCTTTTCTGCCTTTTAACTCATGTTTTACTGCTTTTAACTCAATAATGTTTTACTGCTTAACTCGCATATTTATTTTAAAATTACATACGTAAAAGCAGTAAATCAGTTTAAATACAATAGAGTGTTACATAGCGACAAGGGGGTTAGTATGCTTTTGTTATACTGCTTTACTGTGCTTTAACTCATGTTTTCTGCTTTACTCAATATGTTTACGGCTTTATACACTCAATATTTATTAAATTTACATACCTTAAAGCCAGTAATCAGTAATCAATAAGAGGTGTTACATTAGCAACAAGGGCGTTAGTATGCTTTTGTGTTTACTTGCTTTTACTGCTTTCTAACTCATGTTTTACTGCATGTTAACTCATGTCTTTAACTGCTTTAATATCATAAGCAGGACTTTAACTCATGTTTTACTGCTTTAACTTCATATGTTTTACTGCTTTAACTCATATATTATCTAAAACAATTACGATACCTGTAAAGCAGTGTAAATCAGTAAATCAATCGAGGTGTGACCTAACACCAAGAGGGATAGTATTGCTTTTGTCTCTTACTGCTATTACTGCTTTAAACTCATGTCATTTACTGCTTAACTCAGGTTTGTTACTTGCTTTAAACTATAGGTTTTACGTGTTGCTTTAACTCATATGTTTATTAGCATTTATATAAATATGTGTATATATTTATATAAAATTATCGTATTTTTTTATTTTGTAATTACTTTTTATTTATTTTTTAGTGTTTTAATTTTTTTATTATTATTTTAATTACGTTTATATATTTATATATTTTTATTTTTGGATTTTCAATTTAACTTAGTGTTATTTACTTCTAGCCTATTGTTTATTATTATTATAGCAACACCACAACACACCCCACACACACACTACACACACCACACACACACACACAGCACACCAAACTGCACAGCACGCACCACACACACACACACCACTTACACTCTATACACACTTTCCACTATGACACTAACACACCATTCACTATATGACAGCTCATTACATACCCATCAGACACTTACATTTGCCTTAATATGAACACAGCGGTCACACAACACACAACACACACACATCACACACTTACACTGTACTCATGCCGATGCTCTGCGCCCTTCAACCTGCTAGGGCTGCATGAATTATCGGCTCGGTACTCGTCTGACGGAGAGATAATCGACTCTCGCGCTCTATCTGTCATTCACCGCATTATGACATCTGACGCCTGCTCAGTGTGACACTATCATAGCACGCCAATTTTTCCAAATATATGGGAGCCGTGGTTACCCCATAGCTGACACTTACATTTAACCAACTTACACACACACACAACGTAAGTGGTTTTTTTAAGTTGATTTTCTTTTTGAATAATTTTATAATAATATATATATAATAATTTAATTAATAATCGTAACATATTAATAATAAATCAAATCATATACTAAAAAATACAGATAATAAAATATAAATAATAATAATTATTATAATAATAATAATAATGCATATGAATAATTAATAAATCAATAATAAATATCATAATACGGTAAAACATGAAATTTCTTGACGGGGTTTCGCATGATATTGATTATATTTGATGTGGCTGATTCCATAAAAGTGTAAATATACTCTCTGAGGTTTTGCGTATCACACTTCGTCCATTGTGAGACTCTTGTGTGGTTAAACACACATTTTGTATAAACTTTTCATTGATCTTTATACCCATATTTCTCAAGGGGAATATAAGAACTCTTTTTCTCTTTTAATACATTCTAACCTCTTATGCAATCTACATTCTGGCACACTGAGCACAATTGTATTGGTTATCATATATCTATATTATATTATACATATATATCATCATATACTACATAGATAATTATTTAATACTATTTATTATATCCCAAATGAGAGGAGTCTCATCCCAAATCTATATGTTACTAATTGCAACAATCTTATTCAAGGTGTGGCCGAGCTGCACAAAAAATCACAAATGATATTGGAAGAAAAAGAGTTAGATGATGACTGGGCGTCTTTTATACCCATAGTATGTGGTACAATTGCGTGGATATTACTTAGTTTCTCTTTGATCGCAATTTATATTTGGCTGTAAGTATTTAGTTCCAAGGTACCAGATGTCATAGTTTTACCTAAAAAATTTGTATTTATCTCAACAATTATATAGCTTTTCATTGTTCTTTTTTTGTATTAAAATTTATATGATTTTAATTTTAATATATTCAAATTTAAAAATTGTTCATTTCAAACATAATGCCGAGAGTAATAGTTATTGTATATATATATATATATATATATATATATGAGTATATATATATATATATATATATATATATATATATATATATATATATATATATATATATATATATATATATATATATATATATATATATATATATATATATATTGAGTGACCTTTAGTTTTAATCTTTATACAATTGCTGCTCCCAATCCCTATTTTTGTTGCACTAAATTACTAAACAGGAAACTTCTCCATACAAAATTTCGGCACCATTGGACTAAGTTAAGAGGACCCCAAGGGCCACAAATTTCCATATTTCAAATATTAATTAGCATGTTTTTTATTACATTATGAAATTGTTGTATGGCAGGTAAATGTTACTGAGAAATCGGAATATATATTTATTTCTTACAAATATTGTTGAAGTCATTATTTATTTGAAACAGATTATCAAAGATATTTGGATTTCACTTCTTCAGTAAAGTAGTTTTAGTAGATTTTGGATACTGCTTTCTGTATTCACTAACAATCTGAACTATGTATTGTTTCTATGTTTCATCCTTTCCTAAAATGTTCTGATACTCTTGAATTAGTTTCACTCCTCTTTCAGCTACTTCGTTAACCACTACAATGTATTTCAATAATTCCATCCCACGTTGGAAGGTCTCATCCTCTTTCCAAGTAGACGAGCTATTGTTCAGATAATTTATATGAATTTTAAATCTTGATTACATTTCTTTGGAATCAGCCGTAATGAAGTATGAAATATCCTTTACCTTTAAACCATGGAGGCCTTTACTTTTGGCAATGTATCTTTTAATTCGATTTTGATAATATAATCGTTGTCGTCTATTGTCTTCATTTTAGTACCCATTTTTGTTTAATGTCTAGTGGAATATCATCATCATAAATTGAGAATGCCGCAGTTTCTGGTGCCAGGTACCATAAATGGTTTGCAAATTTCTTCACGGCAGCATTACTAATATCTGTATCAAGTTCTTTATATTCAATTGTGTTTAGCAGAAAATTGAAATTGAGATATGGAGCTTTAACTCACATAATCGTTTGCATAGGATTCTGAGATCTATGAACGTCAGGAAGGCTAGTGACTCGGATGGCATTCCTCTCCTTGTTTTGAGGGAGTGTGCTTCTGAGCTGGCGCCCGTTCTCGTTCAACTCCACTCTCTATGTCTTAATACTAATATTTTTCCAGAAAAAGCATGTGTTCAACCAATCCCGAAAAAAGGTAGCCACTCTGATCCTTCAAACTATCGCCATATAGCTCTCACTTGTATTCTATCTAAAATCTTTGAAACTCTTCTTAACTCTCATTTCCTGGATCATATGAAGCCTCATTCTCTTCTTTCAGATCATCAGTATGGCTTTCCAAGCTCGATGTCAACTGGTGACATATTTTCCTATCTAACTGATTTATGGTCTTCTGCCCTCATGGACGATGGGGAGTCTTGCGGTGGCGCTGACATATCAGCAAAGCAGCTTGACCGGGTTTACACGCGTCATCACTCTCTCTAAGCTCCGTCTTTGGGTTTCCTCCATCTCTGAAGTTAAGGGCACGAAAAGGAAATGATAAATGCGAAAACGGTTAAACACCCAATCTGATTGAATCAAAGTACAACA
>JABUQX010025381.1:10000-18424 GCA_015478945.1 Trachelipus rathkii | reverse complement strand
ACATCAAGCGCAACATCACACATATACATACAACTCATCACACTACACTAATCAACTCAAACTATATATAATATATATATATATTATATAACACCACACATACACATATATAGTCCTCATTACCTATATATATTTTTCTACACTAATTCACCACATATATACTACTACTATGTTAGGTATATATATACTGTATGTACTCATTAAGTATCAGGTTAATTAGCTCCTTACCAGATATCTATATTCCTTCTACTCACTAATACTATACAAATATATATCATCTTAGTATTGTAGATGTTCGGTTCACCTCTAGCTATATAGGTATTCAATCTCTACTATTATATAATATTTATATACTCAGGTCTCTATACTATATATATATATATCAAATCACATGCTATATTCTTTCTACTACTATCATTTTATTACTACTATACTTACTATATTATATATATATATCCCTACTATATATATATACTATATATATATATAATATATATAATTATATATTATATATATATTAGTCTTTATACACCTTTCTCAAGAAAAAAATAGTCGCTGGAATTGTAGTTACAACAATGTTTATTTCATTCTTTGTGATTTGCAAAATAATTAAAGTTATCGTACAATGTTTTACTGTGCTGTAAAAATGTTTATAATTTTGCAATTAGTGCCATGATATTGATATTTGTTTATCTACTATATTCGCAACTCTTCAAACAAAGAAAATTTATTAACATTATGATAACTCGTGGTAAAGGGAAGAACAAAAGAAAACTGTCCTCTACGCTCAGTAGCGCATAGTTCTTCGAAAAACGTCGTGGATGCATGCCTTCTAAGCAGCCTGTTATGAACTGCGCATTTTACACACGTATAATTGATATCAGCCCTATAGACTTCACTATAGGGTTACATAGGCTCATATATATACTTAAAATTTTCTATAACGAACCAAGTATTGATCCCATTAAGAGGAGCCAGCGAAACAAACCTTTCAACATGAGATTATCATCAGAGATACGAGTAGGCACGAGGCTAGACACTAAACATGCTCGAGTCATTCTGGATAGAAAAGTGGTAGTAAGTTATCCACTTATCTTGAGAATAGAGGGAGATAATGCGCGAATTACACGATGTAACAGGCTGCTCCCCGTTTTGAAATCCACTTAACAACTATTATGCTTTTTCAGAGAAGTGTGAAGAAGAGAGAGAACTCGTGTTTCTATTCATTTGGAACCTAAGTCAAGGCTCGACCGAAAAGAATTTAATGATCGTTCAAATTTTTAGTTAGTTTCGAGACAGAATATTCGATCCAGAAAAGAATGAAAAAAACATTAAGTCCGCGTAATGACATCGACTGAGTATCTGACCAGGTTATCATGCTTCTTAGCACCATTAGTACACGCAGAATATCTTTCGGCTAAATTAATACTACAAATCACTACATTAGCACACGCATGCGCTTTTGCACTTATTTAAACTGTACACACTTATGATATAGCAATCGATCCGGGTACACTTATTATTATTCTCAGAAGTAATTTTTATTTTATAATTAACAATTTTACTATCTATTAGTATCTCTCTCTCCTTTAGCATTGGGGTATAACATTCCACATTATGTGAGATCTTCTATTCTCCCTCTCTACCCAACTCATCTAATCAAGGTTGTTATCAACACAATCCAATATATTTTTAATCTATTCACCTGCTTAATTTAGAGTTCTAATCTATGCTGTCGCTAGCTACCCACATTTGGCTCACATCTTCTTCTCTCGCATATCGCTGTCGCAGCTTTACTGAAATTTGAAAGGAAAGAGATAGTAGGAGTCAACAGAGTAGATTTTGAAGTCAGAACGCTCAAAAGTCAATAGTTTCGGTAAAATAAAGAGATGAGGTTTAGAAGGAAGGAGGTGATGTTCAATTAAATCAAAATGAAAAATAAGATTTAAACAAAAAGGGTTGCAGAAATTTTATTGATCAGAATAGATCCACCACATCTTTTGAGAGTTTTGGACCACTGATGCCGGATCGCCCAATTTCGTATGATCGTGCCAGCTCAGCACACCAACTTTATTCCATCCTCGGAGCGCGATACTCCCACAGCGCTTCCCGAGGGAATAGGGGCCATTTAAATGGTTCTGATTCGGGAGGGTTAATGGTGGATAAGGGGTTATTTTGGAAGCCACCCCTTCTAGGTCTTCTCCTTCGAACTCATAACTGCATACTGGCTGCAATTTTATCACAGGCCATTCGTTTGTGTGTTCTCTTTATATTTCTTTTTTAACTTACACGGTCACAGCTGTTGTTTGTAACCTTTGAGTGTAATTTATGTGTGTGTGACAAGGAGTTACTGAGCTTTTGATGCAACAAAATGACTAATGCTCTCTAAGAGGGATATGTAGGAATAATGAGGAAAAGGCAGAAAAAAGGGAGAAAACCACTGGGCTACATATCACTGGAGTGACATGGTATGTACTACTAAGACTCTAATAATGCGTAAATGGGTGGAATAATCTCAATCACTATACTACACTTCCCTCCCATATATATATATATATATATATAGTAACTTTCCTGTCACCCCTTGGTCTTTTATCCCAAAACTATATTAACTACTATAAGTATATATATAGTATATCATGTATATATAGTACATATATATATAGTATAATACTAATACATATATATATATATATATATATATATATATAATCATTATTTTATACATTACATACTTGTTAATTTAATATATATACTATACTCTATATATATACTATTCACTTATATATATATATATACTTATATCAGTACTCCCTACTACTTATATATATTTATATTAATATATATATATTACTTATTGCGTACTATTATTATATATATTATTATTAATTTAATATATATATATATATATATTCTGATATCATGCTTTTTTATTATAATATATGTCATTGTTTTTATTATATACAATTATAATAAAATATTATTTATATATGAATATATATTTATATATATCATATATATATATATACCATTATATATATATATAATGGTTGGTTGCAACGGTGCGGTGGGTGTGCGTAAAGCACAAATTTTGGTAGGCGCGACTGAGGGGTTGCGTTCTCGTCGAATATTCCGACTGCTCGTCGGCTTTGCATAGGCTGTAGTGGTGACGACTGCGGTGCTGTAGAACCATCTCTCCGTCTCTCCCGGTTCCGTTCGGTCCGAATCTAATCAAGGTGTGCGTGCTCGTCACAAAAATCCGGTCTCTATCTCTCTCTATACGAACGCCTAATATATATAATATTTATAAATATATATAATATATATATATATATAATATTTAATATATATATATATATTATAGTTATATATTAATAAATATATATATATATATATTAATATATATATATTATATTAATATTCTATATACTATATTATATAATACATATATATATATTTATTATATAATATATTATAATATATATATATATAATAAAATATATTAATATATATATTTATATATATATAATTTTTATTATATATATTATATATAATATAAATATAATATATTTTTAATATATATATATTATATAATATATTATATCTAATAATTAATTATAAATATATATATAATATATAATATATTATAATTATATTATTATTAATTATAATATATTAATTATATATATATATATAGTATATATATATAATATTAATATATATAATATGTGAAAATATATATAGGTATATATAGTATATATAATATAATAATTTTTTAATAATATGAATTTCGACACTGGCAATAATATTATACATACTTTATTATTTTTATTATATATTTTTTTTCTCTCGCATGCAAAGAAAAAATAAAAAAAAATAAATTTCTATACTATATATATCTTATCACTATATTGATTTACTATATTCATCTATAGATAATAAAATGAGAGAATATAATAGTTATAAATCTCGTATATTCATATGTATGATATAATGTATGAAAAACATTAATAATTAATTAATATATTTTATATAAATATAAATATATTTGTTATCGAAAAATATATGGATGTATATATATATAAGTATGATATTGACATATAGTTATTATATAGATACATAGTAGAGAGGTATAACAAATATAATATTATATTACTTATATAATAGAAATATATATAATTTAAAATATAATTATCACAATAATTTATAAGAAGTAGGATTATATATATATATACCATATACTATATATATCTACACTATATACTACCTTTTTATTTAGTTAAAATGGGCGAGTTGTGGGGGGGTAGGGGGGAGATGGAAGAAGGGTAGACTCGATGATAAAAGGAGTTTAAACTTCCTTAAATATTTTCTTTAAGAAGTTTTATAACGAGAGGTTTTTTGATAGGGCAATAATTTTGAGTTCGAGTATCATTTACGATGAAGTCATTTTTTTAAAGGACTTTAATTATGGAATCGCTCGTTAATGAATAAGAGAAAAAGGAAAATGAACGAAAACAAATGGCATTTCTTCCACTTTTGATTGACAGTCAGATTTTTAAGCTTGGGAATTAGGAATTATATCAATTTTAGTAATGTGGAAGTGATTTATTGGAAGTCAAAGGACTTAACGGTAACTGATTATATTATTTTATTATTACTTATTATTATTATTTAATTATTGATTATTATTATTAATTAATTATTACTATATTATTAGTAATTATTATTTAAATTATTATTATTAATATTAACATTATTAATAGTAATGATAACATAAGATAGTAGTTAATTATGTAATAGTATGAGATATGAAAGTAAGTAAGGATATAAGTAGAATAGAGTATAATATTATATATATATATATATATATAAATATATATAATATATAAAATCATTGATATATAATATATATTATAATAAATATATATATAAATATAATATACATTATATACTATGTAATAATAAAAGTAGAGCGGCCGATCGTTTTTCAAAAAAAAAAAAGAAAAATTTTTTTTTTTTTTTTTTTTTTTTTTTTTTTTTTTTTTTTTTTTTTTTCTTTGGTTAGATCGAAATTAGGATGGAAGAAACCAGCTAATAAGAAATATCTAGCTCAAATTATTTCCAAATCTGAAAAAAAACAAAATTTAAATCGTTGGATCTTCAGTTGTGTTGTAGCATAAAACAAAAAATATTTCTCATTTATACCTTTTATAGAAAAAAAAAATCCTTTAGGAATATATAAAACAAGAAAATGCCAGAAATCTGAAACCAATCATTCTAAATTTTATAAAAATGAATGTGAAAATAAATTGAGTAGAAAATATTAAAAAAATAATGAAAAAGTTATAAAACCAAATGCCAAAAAATTAAAAAAAAAAAAATAATATAAAAAAAAAAAAAATTGTAATATTACAACGATAAAAGTTTTTCTGCCAATATTGTATTACGCTACATACATAATATATGGCAAACATATACACATATATCTATATATATATCATTATATATATATATATATATTGTATATATATATTCCTTAATACCATAATTAAATATTTAAAAAATTTTATTTTTTAACTATTCAACCATATACACATACCTACAACATATTATCAAATATATACTATAATATATATTATAATATTATATTATACTATTATATATATTAAATATACTAAAATATAATGATATATAGTATAATTTCCTTTAGCATATAGATATCAACAATTCCTAACTATGCATTATATATTATCTATATCTATATATTAAAGGAAATACTAAAGCATTTGTTCCATCGGGCCTCCTTTCTATAAAAAAAATATGGGACGTAAATTTCGCCATTGCACCTATCGCCCTTGCCTCCCATTAGGTTTAATTTCAATTTCCTCTCATCGTTAATATTCAACGTCAAATGCTTTCGCAAGATAGAATGCCGTCTTTTCATTTGAATTCTCCGCCAAAAGGAATCGACTGTAAAATCTGCCTCCATTTATTTCGCTAGTTTTCCATTTGGTCTTTTTATTTTGTAAAGTTACGAAACGTAAGTCACATTATATTTTTAAATTTCCATATATTATTTTGAAGCGAATAGAGCAATGTTTTTTTTATAACTATTCTTGTTTTAATCAACAAAAGTAAATATATCGAGTAATAAATTATCGGGAAATAAGATATAAAGAGATGGTTTTTCACGTGCGCTAGCTTTACCATTTCAAATTATTCCAGTACTGCTTCCCCTTTTACTCCCCCCCGAAAGTCCCCTCTAATATTATTATTATTATATATATATATTATATATATATTATATATATATATATAATATTCTATATATATATTAATATATATATATTATATATATACCTAATATATAGCCTAGTTTCTTCCTACCATTAAAATTATATAATTTTTATTAAGTTTATTAAAAAATTTAAATATAAGGCGACAGTACTTTGTTTTATATTTTCCTTTTAATTTTTTGGTAAATTAGATATGTTGATTTTTCAATGTTGTTTGTGTGATAGTTATCTCACAGCCATCGTCACTACCTAGTTCATTCGGTCTTGTCCCTAATTCGGGCGGTTTAATTTATATATATATATCCTTATGAGGAGTTGACAAGATTATTAATATATACGTATATAGTATTATATACTATATTATAATATAGTATATATAATATATTATATATTGATAATATATAATACTAATGATATATATATATATATTATTGAGCGCAACATACAGAGTAGTTAAGTAGAAAAACATAACAGATGTTGGAAAGAAAACCCCCTTCCCCCCCATATCTTTAAGTGTGACCCAATCGAAAAGAAAGCCTCTTCATATCCTTGAGTACGAACCCGTTAAAGCCAAAATCCACCCTTGAGCTTCTTTCTTCCCAACGTCCTTTTTGTGTATTAGCAACCCCTTTGCGTTCTCTCCTCCCCCTCTATTCACTATGCGGTCATCTTGTCACATGTCAGGGTTTCATTCCCTGGGTCAGACTCTCACTAACCATGACCGAATCTTGCAACGAATAAATTGCACATAAATATCCTATTGCCATTCACTCTACCTATTGACTGCACCAATTCTTTTTCTCTCCTGCTAAATTCGCCTTCATTTCTTTCAGATACTTTTACTGATTTTACCCTCTTTTTCTTCGGTCTCGCAGCTGACCGATTCCCAGCACACTCATCACTATACATCCGTTTAGCCAACCGACTATCATCCATCCTTTCCATTTGACCAAAACATTTTAATTCATTCTCATTTACTCGTTCATTCACGTCTTTATTCTCGCCATACATCTTCACACCTATTCCTAATTTCATCAATCCTTCTCACACCTAACACGCCCAAAGATTATCAATCTGGTCAGACTGTATCTTAGATATATCTCTTATTCCACGCTATAATTTCTCTACTACACACTAATACTGGTAACAACATACCTTCATACAGAACTCTAACGCACTCAAGAATTACTCCTCTTTCATTCACCAAAGATTTAATTGCAACAGACACCTTTCTTTCACTTATAACTTTCCTACTACATTCTGTATCATCCGTTCCCTTTTCATCCAACATATAGCATAAATATTTAAACTTTGATGCTATGCTCAGTTGCACTACCAATACCAAAATGCATTGTCGCGTCGCTACTCCTTTAACAAGGATCATTACATAAATAGACATGATATCGAAAAATCGGCGAACCCTACGCGTCGAACCCTACAGTGTCACGTGTTAGCTAAAACTAAAATAGAAGGAGCGGCAGAGTTGCCAAAAATTGTTTTTTTTATCATGCTCTCGAGAAAATGTTAATTTTTTTTTATATATTTTTTAAAGGGTCTCGAGCCGACGGTGGGACAGAGGGGGAGACGAAATCCCCCCGTCGTCCCCCGGTGAGGCCGAGAGACCATGACTAGTTCATCTTTTGGCGGTTTAATCTGGAGTATTCTTTTAAGTTAACAAAAAAAAAATTTTTTGGCAAAATCTGCGCTTTACTTGCCTAAATAATTGGAAAAAAATCGATTAAATCGTTCGTTCAAAATATATATCGGTTAACATCCTTTTAAAGGACAAGTTCCGATTTCGCGCTGAAGATTCTCATCACCCACCAACATCACCTTACTCTTATCTATATTTACTTCCATTATACCGCTGCCAAACCCCTGTCCAATATCCCAAACTTTCTTCAGAAGTTCACCCACACAAACTGAAATCAGTCTTCGTACAGTAAAGCAGACGGTGCCCCCCCACTCGCCTCTATATTCTCCAATCATTCTAATATCCTCCTCCACCTTTTGTCATCCCTACCTTTTAATCTTACATCACCCCCATCCATTTAGACGCGGTAAATAGCCATGGAGGACAACCCCATAATAATATTATATAATCACTATCACTTAAAGTTATATATAA
>JABUQX010025380.1:22500-27500 GCA_015478945.1 Trachelipus rathkii | reverse complement strand
ATCAAGATCGAATAAGAGGAGGATTTAAGGATGATTTAAGAGAAGTTTGCTAAAAGAATGTTTTGGCAAGAAGCAGAAAGATTGTCAGTAGGAGAACCAAGAAGGTTAGCACACTTTCCGTTTGATGAAAGCCCGCTTTGCTCGTCGGAAGAGTATCCCTGCACGATTTACATATAATATATATATATATATAATATATATATAATATATATATATATTATATATATATAATTTATATATAATATATATATATATATATATATATATATATATATATATATGTATATATGATTATCCCTTATATAATAGTATATATATATATATTATATTATATATATTATATATATTATATATATTATATAATTATATATATTATATATATATATATATATATATATAATACTACGGAAATCGGAAATTCAAAATTAGCAATTATTCCCCTATAATCTCGCCATGATAAAGATGCCATATAATATTTATTTTATATGCATTTAATCAGATGCAGAAAACATCCGCAACATCCTCATTTTTCAAAGAGGATGCGGATTGCGATGTGCCTGTTAAGTGAGGATGCGGGATGTCAATTTAGGTGCGGATTTTCCGTAAATTGCGGATGCGGATGCGGATGTCAATCGTTCCATCACTAATATATATATATATATATTATTAGTGAGTATATATATATTATATATATATATTATATATATAATATAATATATATATATATATATATATATATATATATATATTATATATATAATATATATATAATATATATTATATATATATATATATATAATGAACATTCAGTACGATCTTTCTTCTCCTGCAAATGTTTGTGGGAAAAAGAAGAAAAATTTTCAATGGAGAGAGGAAAACAAAATTTATATTTACTGCAAAGAAAATAGTGTAATAATATTATAATATAAGTAAGGTTGAAATAACAGGACTATCTTAAGTAAAGTAAATAAGTAAGTAAGTAGTAAGATTATTAAGTTGCGTTAGGTAACATAGTTTTAAACTTATTACTTGGCAACTCTAATCTCTTTATGCTTATTGGTTAAAAAAAAACTTTGGCAACTTTAATCTTTATGCTTATTGGTTAAAAAATAATTACTTCTAAAATATAAAAATAATTTTTTTTCAGTATTACCTGATGCAATGACGTACTGATTTCATATTATATATATTTATATATATATTATATATATATTATATATACTATATATAATATATATAATATATATATATATATATATATATATATTATATAATAAATATATATAATATATATATATATATACTATATATATATATATATATATATATATATATATATATTTTATATATATTATATATATATATATATAGGTTAATTATATATATATATATATTAAATATATATATTTATATATATATATATATATATATATATATATATATATATATATATATATATATATATCTACTTTAAATATATTTATATTATATATATATATATATATATATATTATATATATATATGATATATATATATATATATATATATATAATATATATAATATAATATATATTAATATATAATATTATATATATAAATTTAATATTAAACATATTATATATATATGATATATATGATATATATAATATATATTATATATATATAAAGTATATTATTATATATATATATATATATAATTATATATATATTATATATATATATATATTATTATATGTGTATACATTCCATTCTCTATCCTTTGAACTAACACTGATTAAATCTTTGGTTAATCAGAAATTAATCGTTGTCTTTTCAAATCCATTCGTGGCTTTTAATATCATTCGTTCCGGAAGAGTAGATAAATCTGCTTCTTCAAAACGTTTCTTTCTCCTTTTTTTGATACAACTTTCATCTCCTAAAAATGCAGGCCAATCTTTCTGGCTCCTCTATTTTTTTTTTTTCTCTCACACTCTTTCTGACATTCTGCAATTTTAAATGTCAACTCCAATTTTGCTTCTTCCTCTCTCCCTCCCTCCTTTTCTTGTATCTCTGTCGGTAATTCTGCTGTCTTTAACTTCTCCTAAAGCTGAACTGTTTGCTCATACCTTCATCTAATTCCATCCTAGACGATTCCAGAAAGTTATTCCTTCTCTCCGCTTCCTTTCAAATCATTAAAATATTATTTCTGCAATTTCTGAGCTTAGCACTAAGAACGTTATTCATCCATCTGGTCCTCAAACTTGTGCTTCTGAGCTAGCAACCCTGCCATTGGTAAACTAATCTCGTTTCTGCTGCCTATCACCTCAACCTTTCCCCTCCTATGGAAGAGTCATTCTTAGCATGTTGCTGAAAAAGGGGTGAACTACCTCAGCATCTCACTATCTTCTATCACTTTAATTTTCTATGTTTTATAAAAGTTTTTAAAGTCTTCTTTTAACAGAAGATTTAGCAAGATCTTAAAATCTTATAATCTTATCTCTGATTGCAGTATGGCTTCTGTAGGAATTCGACTAGCGATTCGTATTTCCTCTCCTCCGACTCTAGTCCTCTGCTCCTTTTCCATTTTCGGTGAATCTTTTTCCTGTGGTGCTAGACATATCAGAAAGCTTTCGATAAAGTCGGGCACAAAGCTTTAGTTTCTAACTAAAAGATATCGATATATTCTATAAAGACATATATATATACTATATTATATATATATATATATATATATATATATATATTATATATATATATATATATATATATATATATATATTATATGGGGCCAAATTTATTTCCATATATTATACAATGTTTTTTAAAATCAGTAATTTGAAATTAAACGAAAAAATAAAATGATAAATGTGTCTGTTAATTTTGTAACTATATAAAAAGTTTGAGAACAGATAAACTGTCTGAAGAATTCCCCTCCCTCTAAATAAATCTTTGGAACTAATCCCTAAAAAATGTTTTATTCACTTTAACATCTTAATAGCAATTTTATAATCCAAAGAAAATAATAAGTAAAAGTTTATATTAATAGTTTTTATAATCGTTATCGTATTATGATGTTATATCAATTTTTTAGAAATTGAGTTGCTAATGTTTCCTTCCATTTAGTTACTTTGTAAATAGCAATTAGGATGTTTTATATATATTCTTTATTTAAAGCACTTTATTACTTTCTCATAGAAAACAAAAAAGAAAAAAAGAAAAGATAAATAAATAAATAAATAAAAATAAATAAATAAGTAAATAAATAGATTAAAAAAATGTTTTTTTTAGTTGGTTTAAACAAAAAAAACATGATGGTTTAAACCAAATTGTTTAACCAAAAACAACCTCTCCTCTCTCTCTCTCCTTCTCTCTCCTCTTTTCTCCTTCCCTTTCTCTCTCTTTCTCTCTCTCTCTCTCTTTATTTATCTTTATTATATCTATATATGTAGTTTTTCTCATATATATATATATATATAATTATATATAGTATATATATATATATATTTGATATATATTTATATATATAATAGTTATATCAAATATGAACTGGGATATATATATATATATATATATATATATAATATATAGGTATATATTATATTATATTAGATATATATATATATATATAATATATAATATATAGTTATATATATATAATACTCCATTACCGTCTTCCTTCATAAACTGCGGGTGGTGTCAGTTGCAAACTCGTGAACGCTTTTTACTTTATTTGACTGTTCCAGGTTATGCAACTAATTACAACCCTTAAGAGGAACTTTCCCTGTAACACTTCTTTACCGCAAGTGATCCTATCATGAGTTAATTTATTTCTTCATCCATAAACAAATCCCACTTGCCTTATTGAATTAGCTGTTAACTCCATAAACCCACATCCATGTTAAGTTTGCCTCTTTTCCCTATTTGTCTACGCACTGCGACATGTTCTTTTCCTTTACATTTTTATTCTATTTCTTCTACACTTTACTTCACAAATATCTCGTAAACATTTCATTTCCAAAAATCTCAACAAAATTTTCTTTTTTTAATTTAGAGTTTAATTGCCCACGTCCACATCCATTCACAGAAGAGTTGGAACAAATATACACTCAAACAATTTAATTTTTACCTTCCTTGTTAAATTATATATATTATATATATATATAGTTTTATACATATATCGTATTAATATATATATATATTATATTATATAATATCTAATATATATATATATATATATTAATTATAATATAATATTTATATATATAATATATATATATATATATATATTTAATATATATAATGTATTATATATTATATATATACTATATATATATATATTATATATATATAGATTATATAATATATGATAATATATTATATATATAGTTATATATATTTATATATTATATATATAGTATATATATATATTTATATATTATATATATATATATATATAATATAATATATATATATATATAATATATATATATATTAATATATATAATAGTTTTAATACTTCGTTTCAACATGATATGGGGACACCTAGGGTGGGGCAGGGGGATAAGTCTTCCCCTGGAATACGAAAAAAGGAATGTGGTCCACGCATCTGGTAAAACGAACTAGTTAGAAATCTTTTACAAATTCATATAATTAGGTAATTTATTATAATTATAATAATAATAATAATTAATACAATAATAATATAATATAATTAATAATAATAATAATAATAATAATATACAATATATAATAATAATAATAATAAGATAATAATAATTAATATAATAATAATAATAATAATAAATAATAATTGTGTGGAGTTTTGGAGCTTCACCAACTAAAAAAATACTAAATAAAAAAAAAAAAAAAGATTGAAGTTGTTGTAGTACTAAATAAAAAGTTAATTAAGAAGGTTGTTTGATAGTCTTGCTTACAAGCTAGCCGGGCCATTTAAAAAAAAAAAAAAAAAAAAATGAACAACTTAAAGATTTCCGATTTAGTAAAGAACTTTAATGGAGAA
>JABUQX010025379.1:32500-33761 GCA_015478945.1 Trachelipus rathkii | reverse complement strand
ATTTCAGGAAGTCAAAAGAAGATTTAAATGGGGAGAGAAAGAATGATATTCAGTCAATTAAATTTAAACAAAGAACTAACAAAAGTAATCCTGCATTATAAAGTGCCTAGTATTTACGTCGAACAAATCGAAATATTATGGAGAATATTCACTTCTTGGTAGAAACAAGAAATAGCATTACTAAAAAAAGTGGGGAGATTCGGGATAAGATATGGGCATAAACTCTTTTGGAAGGTGTTAGGTTGGATCGTAAAGTAGAAAAGTTGAAGGCGGCCGATAAAGTCCAGGCTGGGAACAATCAATAAAGATATATGACGAACAGATTGCGGGGTAAACTACGACAATTTGCAAATGGGAGGGGGTTCCGTAACATATAGCGACTGTGAGTGATATTTATGTGGCCAATACGGAGCGGTGCAAGATCACTTCGTTGTAAGCGTTTCGTCGGTGGAAGGAAAGACCCACTCCCCGATGATCGGCTTTATATTTCTAAGTTCGCTCTCTCTGATCATACGTCCAGCACTCTTGGCAATAAGATCGAAAACCTTGTCCGAGAGCAGGATAGTAAGTCGGATTGATGGGAGGTGCCTTGTCGAATGGCTTCCGGGAGGTACCTGGAACAACTCCGAAATGAGGAGGTGGCCATTTTGGCCTCCTCTGTCAGCGATTTTCATTGCCAGTTACCCTTACATAGAGAAGGGGTCCAACAGAAAATAATTTGTTTTTTGCGGGAATGGAGCAGCCGAAGAAATTCCTGCACAGCAGATACATTGTGTTTTTAGAATAAGGGGGTTTTAAGCGCTTGTAGCGCGCTGAGCGAAACTGAATAAATGACATAAGATAGATCTTGGTTAATGATTAGAATTCGGGGAAAGCGCCAATCATTATGCATAATTCGCTTGGAAAGATTGAAGCATGAGGGAAGGGTATGGGAAAGGTTGCGATCAGGAAAGACAGGCAGATGCGCCCACACTTGTTCCCGGTCTTTAGAGCCATCGTGTAAATACTGGAGTAAACTCATCATGAACTGGGGAATGAGACAGTGATGCACTTACAGGCAGCAGAATGGCTTGATTTGAAGAGAGAGGTCGAAGCGCAAGCAATGGTGGGAGCGGGGAATAACCAAGGTGTGTATCCTTCATCGTATGAGAAGGCAGACCTTTTGTAAAGGGATATTAAGGAAATTAAGGATGTTATGAATCGTGTTCGCAAAATGGCAGTAATTAGGATTCTGAGGCACCTCCAGCAGAATCGGTGTCAG
>JABUQX010025379.1:20000-27500 GCA_015478945.1 Trachelipus rathkii | reverse complement strand
GGAGCTCTGGAGAAGATCCTTAATAACTCCGTATCTGATTCTATAACCTCCTCTTTGGAATTACGGTTTTCTACTGAAAAATAACCTGCTTATGCATTGACTATCTACCATCCTTTCCACATGCTACTCATATCAATCGATGAGTTAAAGGAAAAGACGACAGCTTCATTTTATAGTTTTTAACACTTAGAAGGCATAGAAGAAGAACTAAACTTTGGTACAAAATTTGGAAGGACAAGAACTGAGTATGAAAACTTAAAAAGATCTTGTTGTCTCCAAGTTCTGATAAAGGAAACTGAACCTTTCTTTCCATCGACGAAAAAGGCTTTGATGAATACTTACTCGCCCAAACAATTACACCGCCAGTACAGCTAGAACACTCTTTTCAGTACTCTGCTAAGATCAGAAACTATGGCTGCGGGAAGTACTATGAAGACGACAGTGGTTAAACGGACTGGCTATGATGAGTGTACACAGAAAGTTTGTGTTTGACAAATTATGATTATTTTAATCAAACAGTAGTTGATAAATTTACGCTTGAACCCAAGGAATTACCTTTTTTATAATATCAATATGCAACTGCTGCGTATATTGTGAATTTTCTCCGATCATCTCGCGGATATACTATGTATTTATATTTTATCTTTTTAAGTAAGACATAATTTTTTAAAATATTAATATTTAATAATCCTTACAAATGTTTCTAGTTTATGTCTTCTTTCTTATAATATATATATATTATATATATATATATTATATATATATATATATATATATATATATATATATATATATTATATATATATAATATATATATATATATATATATATATATAACTATATTTTAATATATATTTTACAGTTGTTACCACCACTCACTGGCAAAGCCCTATTCAAGGAGGGGGTGTTGAACGCCTCAGAAGTCAACAACTAAAGTAAATACGCAGATGAGTGCCCACGCAAGCGTTAAAGTGGGGGAGATTTAATTCAGCAGGAAACACAGAAGATGAAAGAGAATTCCACAGAACAGGTGTGGCAGGAAAGAAGGAAGCACCGCAGCGAACTAGCCGGGAGTTACCTACAATCAAACAAAACTCATGTTGCAACACAGGACTCCCCCATTATGCTACGAGGGCGACGTTAAAGGTTGTGAGGTTATCGCAGTGATAAGCTCCCGTCGAGCCCTGCCGCTGCCCGGTTACCTATAGGAAAAGAAATTAAAGCACCGAAATGCGCGTCGCAAAGATAGAGGGGTCAAGTGAATTGGAAAGTACAGAACAGTTTATAAGCCTTTTGGCCTTTGACTCGACCATATCCAAAAGCCGGGTGAAACCAGGCCCCCCCCCACAGATATGAGAGCAGTATCCATACAGGGCGGATTGCAGGCTGTATAGCTGGAGTAACTGAGAGAGGCAAAAAAGTTCGCAGGTCTAAACAGAACTCCCAGCTTCTTTGAGGCCGCCCTAGCAACCATTGTTGATGTGAGGTTTCCAAGACATTTTTTTGTTTAGTTTAAGGCGAAAGGATGTTTATGATTGTCAACCGTCGAACAGATAGGCGAAAGTAGAAGGTGGTCTTAGAGAGGAGAGATTGATTAGAAGCTTGAGATATTTAAAGGAATTGAACTTCACAAGGTTTCAGACGAAACACTCGGAATTCTATTTCCGATCAGCGAGAATAGAATTGGAAAAGATAAGGACGAGAGGCAATTCTAGGAGTAAAAGGAAGGAGCAGAATTGAAATTGAGTTGAAGAATGAAAGGGTCGAGTCATCGCATATGAGTGAATAGAGTTAGATGTGCAGGTGAGAAGATCATTAATGAAAGTAGAAATAAAGTAGGAAAGTCAGAATCTTCTAAGGGAACACCACTATTGACAGAAAAGGAAGAAGAAGTCGCCCCATCAACAACAGCCGATATTGAGCGATTTGAAAGAAACTAGACATAAGTAAGCAAAGAGAAGGAGGAAACCCAAAGGGAGGGAGCTTGTAGAGCAGTGACGCGTGCATTACCCGGTCAAATGCTTTGGATATGTCAGCGCCACCACGCAAGTCTCCCGATAGTTCCTAAGGGGGAAACCATAAATCAGTAGATAGGAAAGTATATTGGCCCAGTTAGACCTCGAGCGCCGAAAAGCCGTACTGGCGATCGGAAGAAGTGAATGAGATTCCAGATGGATATATATATTATAAATATATATATATATATTAATATATATATATATATATATATATATATATATATAATATATATATATTATATTATATATATATTAAATTACTTTGTTTTTATTTAAATTATTTATATTGTTTCCGTTTATGATTTTAAAAATATAATATATATAGTATATATATATATATTATATTTATATCTTATATTAATAAATATAATATATATATATATATATCATTACCCACCATTTACTAGTTATATATATATATATCTTATATATATATATATATAATATTATTATATACTGATATATATATAATAATATATATATATATATATATATTACTATATATATATATATATATATATTTATAATATATATATTATATATATATATATACTATAATATATACTATATAGCTTTATCAAATTTTAAGCTGCCCCCCCTAGGTTGGAAGCTGGCGACGCCCTTGTATTATATATATATACTATTTATATATATTTATTATATGTATATAATATATATATATATATATATTATATATATAGTATATATTATATTAATATATATAAATATAATATGTAATATATATACCTCCCTCACCCTCTTTCTTTTAGGTACTAAATGGTATCGCTATGTAGATGATATCTTTCGCTGGCTGTTTCTCTTCCATATTAACCCTCAACTTATTCTTAATTTCATAAACACTATCCACCCAAACATTAAATTCACTATTGAACACCCTCAAAGAATTCCTATTACCGTTTCTGGATTTACTCTCAGACTTAGGCGTCCACCTCTAATATTTATCCAGTTCATATTTACAGAAACTATATCACCCTTGCTTATCATACACTGATTCCTCCTCACATAATCTAACACTAAAATTGGCACTCTTTCTTCCCTTTCTTACGTGCTTTCCGCATATGTTCTCCCCTCCTATCTTCAACTGAAACCTCAACTTTCATAACCTCCACTTCAAAAACTTTCCCTTATCCTACCACATCATCACATAATGGCTTTAAAAAGGGCAACAAACCTCACACAATCCTCCAATTAACGCTCTATTAATTACTACTCTTTCCTTCATCTACCTCAATTTCCTCTCGACCACATTAAAAATATTTTTCCAAAAACTTTACGTTTTCACTTCCTCTGATATCTTCCCTCTTAAAAAAACCCTTAAACCACACATTCATCAACCCGTCCCTCCTACGGAACTCTCCTAATGGTCTATGTTTAAATTCCCTGCCAAAGATTTGCACATTCCTCATTTACTTGGAGAAACCCATGAATCTTAAAACGCCCGCTCTATCACACGAACATGACCTATCTACATGAACAATTCAAAATCTCTTCCCTGAACATCCATCGCTCTAATATAATCATTTCCAATAAACATTAACCAAATGAACACCACATCTTAACCATGTTACAAAATTTACAAGAAAACGTAAACTCACTGATCTTTTTGTATCATTAATCAATAATTGTTTACATAAACAAAAGCGAATACAACATTGCACACAATAGAAAATAATATTCTGAGCACCAAAAAATTTCTTAAAAAAAATTAAATTATCCAAACTTTAAAAATCATAAGCATAACTAAAGAATTTTTTGCTTTTTTCTAAATAGTTAGCTTTATAATATATCACTTCTGAAGGAGGTTCTAGCTTAGGAACGAAAGCTCAAGAAAATAATATATTTAAATAACTTGTAAATTTAATAATTTTCTTAACTACAACCTTTGTATCTTCTAATTGATTCCTTCAAATTTCATCAATAAGGCCCTCCTACTGATATATATATATAAATATATATATATATATTATATAATATATATATATATATTATATTATATATAAATATATATAATATAATATATATATATTATATATATATACTATATATAATTTATATATAATATATATAGTATATTATATTGATATTATATATGTAATGGACTGGGATTATGAAAAGATCTCGAGGTCGGGGATGGCAAGGAACATGGTGTTAGGATGATGATGGAGAATGATGAAGTGAGAGGGTGCCCTACCTATTTATGCGGAATGATTTGGATTTTGTGTGGCGGAATCTGAAGACAGTTTGAGAGGATTGGCTAGAGAGATTTGGCAGGCTATGTAAAAGGAGGGGGTTTGAAGGTAAACGTAGATAAGAGTAAGTTATGGTTGTGAGCGAGGACAGTCCTCAGTGTGAAGTTATGTTAGAATGTGAGCAGCTGGAACAGTGTCTTGATGTTAATATTTAGGGTATGTGATGGATGAGGAAGGAACGGATGATGAAAGGTGGTATAGGAAAAGTTGTGAATGGCAAGAAGGTTGCTGGTGCAATTAAATCGTGGTGAATGTAAAGGGACTAAAGTCTTGAGTGCGCTTAGAGTCTCACATGAGGGTATGGTTAACCTGTGTTTTTGTATAGTAGTGAGAGACTATGGTCTGGAATAAGAAGTATAGATCTAAAGTCAATGTGTTCAGAATGGACAAAATCTTAGGGGCCTGCTTAGAGTGTGAAAAAGAATTATTAAAGTGAGAATGAAGGATTAAGAGATGTGTGGTGTCAAGAAAGGGTAAATGAGGAGAATAAAATGAAAGGTATGCATTGAGATGGTTTGTGGGTCAATGTGCGTAAAGCAGAATGATAGCCGGATTGGGTTAAGCGGATGTAAGTGGAGAGTGTGTTGGGGAAACCGAACCGGCTGGGAGACCGAAGGGGAAGGGATTGAGTCGGTGAACGAATGTCGGAAGGAGAAGAAATGTGAGTTTGGCAGAGGCGAGAATAAGTGCATGATAGGAGAGAATGGCGGGGATTTTGTATGGGGAGGTTGTGGCCCACCTGGCCACGGGGGATTTGAAACCCTTACATTTGACGATTTTTACCATAGTGTGAGGGTCCGTCGCGGTCCATGATGCTTCTAGGGGGATTTTCTGTCGTGTGACGAGCTCATACTAATTATATGGATACAGAGGGGGCGTAAGGCTGGGCTTTCTTTTCGACGTTTTTTTTCTCCTACTGCTTTTCTTTTCCGATGCTTTACAGCACCTTAACCCCCAATCTTGGTGCAAAGAGGAAGGTGAAGAAAGAAAAGAAAGAAAGAAATATATGATATTATATATATATATATATTATATATATATATATATATATTATATATTTATACTTATATATATATATAATATATATATATATAATATATAACTATATATATATATATATATAAAATATATATATTATAATACCGTATATATATATATATATCATATATTAATATATATATTAATATATATATAATATATATAAATATATATATATATAATATATATATATATATATATATATCATATATATATATATATATTATGTTATATTATGGTATTGGTTGAATGGGACTAAGTCTCTGAGTGTGCCTAGGGTTCTTATGTGAGGGTATGTTGTTACCTGTGTTAAGTGTTATAGTAGTGAAAATTGATCTGGAATAAGAGCTACAGATCTAAGGTACAAAGTGTTAGGGGCATCTTAGGTGTGAGAAAATTGATAAAAATGACTAATGAACGCATTAGGGAGTTGTGTGGTGTGAAGAAAGGAGCGTGAATGAGAGTATAAACAAGAGCACATTGAGATTGTTTGGTTTTATGGAAAGGATGGATGATAGTCGGTTGGTTAAGTGGATGTGTACGAAGGAGAGAATGTAGCTTTGCAGAGGCGAGAAGAAAGGTGCATAATGGAGTGAATGGCGGGGTTTTGTGAGAGGGTATAGTTGTGGGGTTTGCCTAGGGGATGAATCCCACATTGACGAGATTCAACAGTGGGTCCGTCACTCAGCTTCCCGTGAACCTAGTGTATTTTTCTGACTGCGGGACAAGCTTCTCACTTAAGGCATAAAGGGGATGGTAAGTCTGGGCTTTCTTCTCGACTTGCATTATATTCTTCTTCTACTTTTCTGTTCCTGTGTATGCTACACACCTCACCTCCAATCTTCTTCTGATTATATATATATATATATATATATATAGTATATATATTATATATATATATATATATATATATATATAATATATATATATATACCCTATTATTTACTATATTATATATTATATATATATAATATATATAGTATATATAATGTATATATTATAATATTATATTATATTAGTATTTATATATATATATATATATATATATATGATAGTATATATATATATTATAATATATTAATAATATATATATATATATAGAATTATCTATATTATATTATATATATATATATATATATATATATATAGATATATTATTATATTATATATATATATATATAATATATATATATATATATAACTATATATATATATATATAATATATTAGAATTCTATATATTATATTATATATTATATATATATATATATATATATATATATATATATATATATATATATTATATATATATATATATAATATATATTAATAAATTAAAAGTGGGGTGGCAGGAAATGGTTGTTAGAATTGAGGAGAAGGGAGATGACGTTGGAGGGTGCACTACTCTTTATTATTATATAGAGAGTTTGAGAGATTGGTTTGAAAGTTTGGCCAACGTGTGTAAAAGGAGGTATGAAAAGTAACGTAGATAAGAGTAGTTATGGTTGTGAGTGAGGACAGTCCTCAGTGTGAAGTTAATGTTAGATGGTGAGCAGCGTGGAGCAGTGTCTGAGTTTACACTATTGGGTATATTGAGGTTGGATTGGAGGGAAAAGGGAACGGATGATGCAGAGTGTAGTAGAAATTGTGAATGGCAGGAGGTGGCTGGTGCAATTAAATCGTTGGTGAATGTTACAGGACTATGTCTGGGTTGTACTAGGGTCTTACCATGAGGGTAGTTGTTACCTGTGTTATTGTTATAGTAGTGAGACCATGCGTCTAGAATAAAGAGCTATAGATCTAAAAGTTCAATGTGTTCAGAACTTCAGATGGTAGGTGTTGGCTAGGTGAGAGAGAATTGATAAATGAGGAATGAACTATTTAGAGAGTTATGTGGAGGTGGTGTCGAAGAAAGCGGTGCTTAAATGAGAGAAATAAATGAAAGTATGTTGAGATGGTTTGGTCATGTGGGAAAAGCGATTGAATGATAAGTCGGTTGCGTTTAAGAGGATGATCTTATAGTGGCGAGTGTGTTGGGAACGACCGGTGGCGAGACCGAAGAAAAAGTGGATCTGGAGTGCCACAGTAGACGATCGTTTGACGGGAAATATGAGTATTGGTAGAGGCGCAAGAGCATAAGATGTATAAAGGAAGTGATAGGCGGGGTTTTTGTGC
>JABUQX010025379.1:5000-15000 GCA_015478945.1 Trachelipus rathkii | reverse complement strand
AGAAAGGTAACTTAAAAACTCATTTGTTAACTCACAGCAATACCGGATGCGAGATTTGCCAGTATTGCAACCAATATAAATAATAAAAAGACCCCGATAACACACGAACAGATAAAACAAATCGAGGAGGAAGTAGATCAATGCGTGTGGAAGATGAACAAAGTGGGGGAGGAGGGTGAATGGGAATGGACAAGGGAAAAGAACGAATACTTAATGGAAAGCTATTACATAGGTATGTTAATACCCGAAGAGGAAGGTAAAACGGACTTCTGGAAATATGTTGTGGATAATGAAATAATAGGTGCAAATGATGTAATGGAATATGAGTTTAATAAGAAATATACGGGGGTAGAAAGAAGGAAACTGATCGCCCAAAAACAGGCCATCCTCAACTTTAATAAAGAAAGGAATCAAGGAGCGATAAAAAAAAGAAAAGCTACGTTACCTACAAATGAAGACCTAAAGGAAATAGAACGTAGAGCAAGGATGAGACGATTAAGAATGAAATTCGTTCACACCGAGAAATGATCAGATGACTATAACAGAAAAGTAAAGAGAACACCTATATCAAGGGAATTAGAATAAAAACTCGGAAAAAATACAGAGAAAGTTTTTTAGGAGAACAACAATAAAATGAGACAAATAGATGAAGAGTTAATAGTGAGGGAGTTGGAGTGAGACAGATGGGGGATGGTTTTTTTTTCAAAGAAGGAAAAAGGGGGGGGGGAAAAAAAAAATTTATCAGAGCTGCTTGAAATCCTAAACAAGAAATAGATGAAAGAACAGATAGTTGAAAGATAATAATGATTCAGATTACAGGAAGCCATATGAAGAAACAGAGGCACAAGAGAAGAAGTTATTGAAAATGATGAACGAAAACGAGTGTGATAGATGCAGGAGGAGAAAGAGGATGATAGTAAAATAGCACATCTATAGAGATGAAGTATTAATACAACATGGAAGATAGAAATGAATAATTAAAATAGATAATTGGAGAAAATAAATAAATATGCCGACAATACAACAGGGTATTACCAAGATTACTACCTGAGAGATGCGATATCTCAGAAGTGAACAGGTTATATTATGCAACAGCAAGAGCAATAACAGATTTGATGGGAGGGAAAATATTTGAGAAAAAAATAGATCAAATGGAAGAAAGAAGGAACAAAAACCGTCATGGGAAATTAGATTAGAGAGAGACATAGCGAGACTTAGAAAAGAAATATCATTGATAAAAGAATACGAAGAAGGAAACATCACAATAGAAAGTAAAATTAGACAGGCACAAAATATTATAAGAAGAAGTAGAGGCAGAAATCGAGTAACACACGCAATCAGTAGCAGAAAACTAGAATTAGCAGCAAAAGCAAAAAAATTAAGCTCATACAAGAAAGAAGAACAGAGAAAAAGACAAAACAAAATGTACCAAACAGATAAAGGAAAGTTCTATAGAGAGTTGAGAGGTGAAAATATAAAAGTTGATAAACCACCTGAAAGAGACAAACTTGATGCATTTTGGAGGAGTATATATGAAGACCAACGAACACATAATGAAGAGGCGGAATGGATAGAAACAACAAGAAGGAACCCCCAAATAGAAGAAATTAATGAGATGGAATTTCAACCACTAACCGAAAGGGAAGTGATGGAAATGATACGACGCACCAGTAACTGGAAAACACCTGGACCAGACATGGTGCAAAATATATGGCTAAAAAAAATTACAGTACTAAGAGAACCTTTAACAAAGTGCTTCAACAGAATTCTGAACGGAACAGCTGAAATACCTGAGTGGATGACCAAAGGAGAAACCGTCCTTATCCCTAAAACAGGGGAAACGCAAAACCCAGGGAAATATAGACCAATTACTTGTCTACCAACTATATACAAAATATTAACAGCAATTCTTACAGAAAGAATATACAAACATACAATAGAAAATAATATAATAGCAGAAGAACAAAAAGGATGCAGTAAGGGAAGTCACGGGACAAAAGATCAATTATTAATAAATAAAATGATCCTAGAAGACAGCAGGCAAAGACAGAAGAACTTAAGCATGACTTGGATTGACTATAAGAAAGCTTATGATAGTGTGCCGCACTCATGGATCAAAGAGGTATTAAAAATCTATAAAATCAATAATAAGATAAGAGAGTTTATGGAAAAAGTGATGCAAATATGGAAGATCAATATTAAACTACATCACGAAAATGGTACGATACAAATAAATGATGTAAAAATAAGGAGAGGAATATTCCAAGGGGATTCCTTATCCCCATTGCTGTTTGTACTATCATTGAACCCACTGAGTTCATTGATAAATAACTTGCATAATGGGTATAGAATAGGATCAAGAAATGAAAAGAAAGGAAAAAACATCTCGCATTTATTTTACATGGATGACATCAAGCTATACTCCCCAAACAAACAACAAACAATTGAACAGATAGAGGTAGTTAAGAAGTTTTCAAGTGATATACAAATGGAGTTCGGACTAGATAAATGCGCGTTTCTGGAGTTGAAGAAAGGAAAAAGAAGTGACAGTGGAAATATCAGAATAGAAGACCAGATCATTAGACAACTAGAACAAGAAGACACCTATAAGTATCTCGGGATAGAAGAAAATGAAAAAATAGAACATAAGAAAATGAAGGAAAAGCTGATGAAGGAATATGAGAAGAGACTGAAACTAATATTGAAATCTGAATTAAAATGCAAATTTAAGATCGAAGCAGTAAGAACATTGGCAGTACCAGTACTATCGTATGGGTTTGGAATAATTGATTGGTTCCAAGAAGATTTAAACAAACTAGATATTAAGACGAGAAAAATGCTCCACGCCCATAAATTGACATATAAGAACCAATGCCTGGCAAGAATGTATGTCCCCAGGGATCAAGGTGGAATGGGACTTCAGGAAATAGATGCAATATATAGAGAGGAAGTGATTGGATTAACAACCTATATTGAAGAAAGTGATAGTAAATTCATCAGATGGGTGAAGGAGCACGAAACAGGGAAAGCGATGAGAACATCTTTAACAGCCAAAAAAAGAGATTACCTACGGAAGTATGATATCCCTAACGATGATCCAACAACAGAAGGAATGACAAAGAAGGAAAAGATGAAACACCTAAGAAATGAGCACAGAAAAGCAAGAAGAAAAAAACATGAAAATAATTGGAAGGAGCATGCATTTGCAAAGGAATACAAAAATATTATAGAACAAGTGTATATAGATAAAGAAAAATCGATAGAAGCAGTATGCAGGGGTAATCTAAGAAAAGAAGATGAGAGAACCATTGTAGGGGCACAAGACTTAGCATTACGAACCAATTGGTTCAAGAGAGAGATAGAGAAAGAGAACATATCCAACAAATGCCGAATGTGTAAAGTATCTCCGGAGACAGTTAGCCATATATTATCAAGCTGTGACACACTTCTCGGTCGCAAGCACTACACCGAAAGACATAATACAATATGCAAATTAATCCATTTTAGAATTTGTGAAAAATACAAAATAACAATAGAAGCATCCAAATATTGGGAACACAACCCAAATGCAATAGAAGAAAATAACCACGCACTAATACTATACGACTATAGCATTCCCACAGATGTACCTATAAGACATAACAAACCGGATATTGTTGTAAAAGATAAAAGAGAAAGAAAGGCATACATTATAGAGATAGGGATTCCATGGGACGGCAGGGTATCAGCATATGAAACTGAAAAGGAAGTGAAGTACCAAACTCTGAAATACTCATTACAAGGAATGTGGAATGACATTGATAGAGCAGAGGTTATCCCTGTGGTAATTGGAAGTATGGGAGTGATAAAAAAAAGCTTAAATCAATATATTGAAAGACTACCGGTGGAAGTAACAACGTTGGAGATGAGCTCCATTATAATACGACAGAGCGCCAGAATACTGAGAATGGTTCTTGGTTGTTAAAGAACCTGCCGGGACAACCATATGCGCTTAGGCCCGAGGTTCGGGCCCGCGCATTAAAAGGAAAAGCACAAGGAAGGTGAAAAGAAAAAAAAAAAAAAAAAAAAAAAAAAAAAAAAAAAAAAAAAAAAAAAAAAAAAAAAAAAAAAAAAAAAAAAAAAAAAAAAAAAAAAAAAAAAAAAAAAAAAAAAAAAAAAATTCGAAATTATTTAAAAAAAAAAAAAAAAAAAAAACAAAAAAAAAAAAAAAAAAAAAAAAAAAAAAAAAAAAAAAAAAAAAAAAAAAAAAAAAAAAAAAAAAAAAAAAAAAAAAAAAAAAAAAAAAAAAAAAAAAAAAAAAAAAAAAAAAAAAAAAACAAAAAAAAAAAAAAAAAAAAAAAAAAAAAAAAAAAAAAAAAAAAAAAAAAAAAAAAAAAAAAAAAAAAAAAAAAAAAAAAAAAAAAAA
The DNA here is from genome assembly GCA_015478945.1 of Trachelipus rathkii. NCBI lineage: Eukaryota > Metazoa > Arthropoda > Malacostraca > Isopoda > Trachelipodidae > Trachelipus > Trachelipus rathkii. The sequence goes on along the minus strand of JABUQX010025379.1, from coordinate 10,595 downwards.
AAAAAAAAAAAAAAATTGAAATTATTTAAATGTTCTGAGTGCAGCTATGGAAGTATCAGAAGGAGCTAAAAATTCATCGCTAATCACAGCAATTTGAAATATTTAAATGTTTTGAGTGCAACTATGAATGTAATAGGAAAGATAGCTTAAAATCTCATCTGCTTACGCATCAAAATATAAAAGTATTTAAATGTTCTGAGTGCAGCTATGAATGTAATCTGAAAAGTCACTTAAAAATTCATCTTCTAAATCACAGAAAAATTTGAAATTATTTAAATTTCTGAGTGCACCTATGAATGTAATCTTAAAGGTGACTTAAAAACATATTTTTAAGCTCACAGCAATTTGAAATTATTTAAATGTTCTGAGTGCAGCTATGAATGTAATCGCAAAGGTAGCTTAAAAAGGCATCTACTAACTCACAGCAATTTGAAGCTATTTAAATGTTCTGAGTGAACTATGATGTAATCAGAAGAAAGATATTTAAAAAGAACATCTTAAGAGGCATGGAACTGGCACAAGTAATTTAAGAAATCGACGAAACTAAAAATGCACAAAGAAATTCCATTACAAACGGAAAATTAAAGGAACGCTAATTATAGAGACAAGAATGATGATTTTGATGATTATGAAATAGATCTAGAAGAATAGTCATAATGGAAATACATTGAAGTGCCTCTTTACCAGACCTTCAAGTGAGGAACTTCGTAATAAGTGGTGAATTAATTTGCCTCTGGAAGAATTCACACCAGTTCCATACCATTATCGGGATATCAGCATAGACTAGAATGATAACGATGATGAAATGTTAAACAAGGTATCAAGACGAGCATATGATAATGGGTATTATTTCTAGAAAATAATTGATTAGATAATAATTGATAACTTTATTGGTTTGTTGTGATTGATATTGGGAATTGCCTAAAAATCCTGTAAACTTCCAGGTCAACGTTCGAACTCGGCTGTAGCAAATATCAGCGAAAAGAAAGGATAAAAATTTAATGTATCTTATAAGAACATAGTTATAGTTGATGCAGAGCAGGAATTGAGTAGCGAACGTACTCGTGTCTCTAAAGAGCAATAATTACGGTAATTGAAGCAGTGAAAATTATGATAGAAAAGAGTAAATGAGGGGAAAGAATTTATGTAGGTCATGATTGACATCAGTAAGACGTATGACATAAATGAGGGGAAAGAATTTATGTAGGTCATGATTGACATCAGTAAGACGTATGACATAAATGAGGGGAAAGAATTTATGTAGGTCATGATTGACATCAGTAAGACGTATGACATAAATGAGGGGAAAGAATTTATGTAGGTCATGATTGACATCAGTAAGACGTATGACATAAATGAGGGGAAAGAATTTATGTAGGTCATGATTGACATCAGTAAGACGTATGACATAAATGAGGGGAAAGAATTTATGTAGGTCATGATTGACATCAGTAAGACGTATGACATAAATGAGGGGAAAGAATTTATGTAGGTCATGATTGACATCAGTAAGACGTATGACATAAATGAGGGGAAAGAATTTATGTAGGTCATGATTGACATCAGTAAGACGTATGACATAAATGAGGGGAAAGAATTTATGTAGGTCATGATTGACATCAGTAAGACGTATGACATAAATGAGGGGAAAGAATTTATGTAGGTCATGATTGACATCAGTAAGACGTATGACATAAATGAGGGGAAAGAATTTATGTAGGTCATGATTGACATCAGTAAGACGTATGACATAAATGAGGGGAAAGAATTTATGTAGGTCATGATTGACATCAGTAAGACGTATGACATATGTTCCTTTTTCATGGCTCACACAATATCCAATATATATAAAATACAAGAAGAAAACAATTTACTCTCGAGGAGACGATTTAAGAAATGAAATCTATTTGACATAGGAAAAGGTTATGGAAATTTAAAAAAAATGCAGTCTCTCTCATGCCCCCCTTCACTTCCCTTCCTTTCCCTTCCCTTCTCCCTTCCTTTCCCTTCTTTCCCTTCCCTTCCCTTCCCTGTGACTTCTAATCGAATAAGAAATCTTTTATATGAATGAAGCAAATCTTCGCATCAAACAGACAGAAAGAATGCAGAGATACGTGTAAATGTGGCAAGGATCTTATAAGTAGATATTGGAATGGATTTTGGATTGGATAAGTGTTATTCGATTCGTCTCTGAATAAAAGGAGAAAGACGCTTTCAGACGACATTAGAGTATAACAATATATATTGTCGAATTGTAGATAGAAGGAATTAATATTGTGCAAAATAGTAAACTAAATGTTTTATTAACAGGTTAGGCTTAATAAAATTCTACATTAAATGGTTTTAATTCTTCCAAATTAAATTATTTTAATGAAAAATATTTAAATATATAAAAACTGGTTAGAAAAAAAAAACAGCCCATAGCTATTATATATTATATATATATTATTATATATATATATATTTATTAATATATATGGTAAATATAATATATATATATATATATATATATATATATATATATATATATTATATATATATATATATTAGTATATATAAATATTTATTTATTTTTTTTTTTTTGAGAGGGGTTTATTTAAACTTTTTGTTGTTTTGGTAGATTTTATTTTTGTTTCTGAGGAAAAACAAAATTATCAATAATTTTTTTTTTTTTTTTTTTTAATATTAATTTAGGCATTATTCGAGGTAAATAAATTAATAAATGGGTATAAAATTTTCAAGCTAAACACACAATTTGTTAACAGACATTGTCCAATTCCCACTGCTGAATGAATGTCATTGTCTCATTGGTGAAACTTGTAAAGGTAAATTGTATTGCTATTGTTACATGTTATTGTAAGTGAAGTAATTAAGTAATAGGTTTGAAACTTTGAACATTGTCATTTTTTTTATGGTATGATTGGGTGATTTGGAAACAAAAAAAATATACAGCATATTGCGAATATAGTGGCTTTATAAAAACAAAAAAACATTTGTAAGAAACTAAAAAAAATTCAAGAAATTTTTAGTCTTTACAGAACCAATATATTATCATTCACTCATTGACAGCTTCCCAATAACTGGGGATGCGGAATCTGAGGCATGCATGAGCATTTCTATGGTACAAATAAGTAGTAACGGGACCCAAACCCAGCCACCACTGTAGATAGATTACTGTGGTGGAGGAAGAGGATTGAGAGATGTAGAAAATTAATTTGAAAAATGAGGAGATAAGAAGAAGAATTAAAGATTACGTATTTGACAAGGTCATACTAGCGCTGTTAATCTTAAGTTGCAAAACTAAGACTATAACAAGAATCCAATACCCCTTGCGGCCCCTGAAGGGGGTATTGATTCTTATTGTGGTGTTATGCTCTTGATATAGAAACTTGTGCATGGAATAGCAGTTGAAAGAACCAATAACCGATGGTCTTTGGTGTCTCCCCCGTAAGTATGTGCATTTGTTCTATTAGCATTTGTCACATACATTATCTTTTCAATCTTCATCTATTTCGCTTCATTTTCATATGATTTTTGTTTTTTCAATCCACATTTATTACATTTCTAACTTTTTTTCTAAGATTACCAGCAATCAGCCCCTTAAGTACTGTTTGTTGGTACGTAGGTTGCCCTCCCTTTTTTCCCGTCACAGCCGCTTGGGCTATCTGGTGCCTCTTTCCGATGGGTTTCAGCTCGCCTCACACTCTTTTCCCGTGGATTGAAGGTATAAGAGATAAAACGGTCCTTTAGCTCTTTCACCGGTCGGCCCAATTGTAGCGAACCTGACCTCGGCAAACCACTGGAGGAGGCTTCTGCAGTTTGTGTGTTTAATTTGGCTTTAACGTGAAGAAATTAAGGTTCCGGGTGGTACACTGGGGGGGGGGGGGGTAAACCGGGTAGAGTTCCGGGAGGATGATCACAAAGCCAATCCGACAGCCCACCCTACGGGGTGGGGTTATGTGGGTCTCTGGCCTGCCAGCTGTTGAAGGGAGAAGGGATTACCCTTCCTTATGAAATATACGTCTTCAAGAGCCCATCTGTTAAGACTTTTTACTTAAATTATGTTTCATTTGTTTTATACCTCTCAATTCATGGAAACTTGAAGTTTGTGGCTTAATTTTTTTATGGAAAAGTCTTTTAAAGAAAACACGTTACTAAATCAAGGAGAGCTTAATAACAACAAATTATCATCCGTCGGGTTCCCAGGTCTGACTCGCACTCGTTTCCCTTGCAACTCTAGGAATCCCCTCCTGTCTCCTATTCTTTTTACAGGGCATATCCCTGCCCTTTTTATATCTTTTTATATACCTAACATTTCCATCATACCCACGATTTAAGTTACCATTATTATAAAATATCTATTTATTATTATAGTTATTATAATTATAATTTATTATTATTATTAGTTACTATTATTATAAAAAAATTCTATTATTATTATAGCTATATAAATATGATTACCCATCATCATTATATTCTATTACTAAAAAATCTATTATATTATAGCTATTAGTAATTATCATACCCGATCATCACTTATAGTTACTATTCCATAACCAATATAGCTTATTATTATTATTAATATAATTAGTATTATGTATAATTCACATTTCGATTACCATTACGGATTAGTTATATAAGTAGACGGTTCTATCAAATTATATATAATTTCCATTGGTATTATTATAATGCATAGCATCTTTCTACACTTATTTTGATTGCCATTATAATACAGCTTCTATATTATTATTATTATTATGATCATTATTATAATGATAACTGTAAACAACATTTCTACCAAAATTACCTCTACAATTATAATTAACAATTTTCCGCCCAAAATTTGACCTATTCATATAAAAGTTGCTGTGGCGAATATTTATAAAAGAATTCTACTTATAAATACTTCCTTCCTTCGCATGATACCCCTCTTTGGCCCAGGAGTTTGACTCACAGGCGGCCCCCCGTTTCCTTGTCTTGGAGGCGGAGTTCTGCTGTGGGGAAGAAGGGAGGGGGGGGGAAAGGTTTTTTTGTAGGGCCCGGCGGTTTTGTATAAATGGATTCCTTGCACAATAGGGACCTTCCCATTTTGAAAGCACGGTGTAAAGAAACCTCTTATGAAATATACAAAGCCCATCTGTTTCGTTCAGCTGCAACGTTGTCATATGTTGATCGGTTGAAGTTTCTTCCTCTTGAACTTGTGTCTTGGAGGCGGGAGAACTTTTCGAAGTTTGGCCAACAGCGTTTTTGTAGTTCGAATTACACTCTTAGTAGTTGATCTCATCTCTTCAGCCGCCTTCTCGTGTTGATGATTATTACCGACTTATTTCTCTCTCTGAGCGAGGACCTCTCTGCTTGGCTGTGACTTTCTCTTCTGCTGGTCGGACGGCATTTAAAGGTTGCCACTCGGTTCTCCGTTGGGGTTGGTAAGCACCGTTTTGGAGGAAAAATTTATTAAAAATTGTCGTCGGCGAGTTCTACCAATTCATCGAAATTATGGTTCTTCTCCGTCGTCATGAGGAGATCTGCAGTTGCTGAGGCAATCGTAATAGGAAGAGTTCTCTAATAAACTTTGCACCCACATCTGTTATTGTA